>JASAMY010001530.1:0-32368 GCA_030248085.1 Paralinhomoeus sp. GSCO2_6 | reverse complement strand
CACTAGGGATGAGCATGGGCCTGAAGATCTCGGCCCAGCCCGGCCCACCAGATAGTCCGGCCCATCCCGGCCCAGCCCACGCGTCAAAAACCAGGCCCAGGCCCGGCCCGGCCCATCCAACTGCTCAAATTCCAGGCCCGGCCCGGCCCGGCCCATCCCAAGAAATAAGTACAGTGGTGCACTAAAATAAGTTGTACATGTACGTACGCCAGTTCGCGTTTTTTCACTACACATACACAGAGAATGGCGCTTCTGGCTTTACAGCTTCCAACCATTTTTTGGCCTCAAGATTGACCGTGTTTGTCAATTGAAGTTGGCCGCTCACAAAGGGTTTGTTGAGAAAAAAAAGGCGCTGCCCATGTCTGATGTATTATCTATCGTCGCCAAGCCAGTGATGTAGAGGCGGCGCCTGGAGGGCGCCGAGCTGGCAGTCGTCACGAGCGCCTTGCTCGCGATGGACGTGAGGCTGGGATAGCGCCAGATGCTCATGCCTTTTAGTACTACGTCGTCGTCGTCGCTTCACGTCTGTTGTCTGCTCGTCTGTGCCTCACGGTCTAAGGGCCGTGACGACAACGAAAACGGCAACGGCGACGACGACGGCAACGTCGCGACCAACGCGCTAGATTAACAGTGAGACGACGCCGTCACGACGAACTTTTAGGCGCACTCGCGTCCTTAATGCCTCCTTTCTGCTGAATAGTCGCCGTTACTTACAATATGCATAACATACAATGTAGATTCCTATGTTTCAGCCAGGAACGTCCGGCCCGGCCCGGCCCGGCCCACACCCCCAAAACGCAGGCCCGGCCCGGCCCGGCCCACAGGATGGGCCTGGGATTCCGGCCCAGCCCGGCCCATGGGCCGGGCTGGGCCGGGCCGGGCCGGGCCGGCCCAGCCCATGCTCATCCCTAGTACACACACATGGGCGAACGCACGTTGGACACGATCGTACTGTTGCACTGGAAAGCTATTTTATTCTTGTACGCACTGTGCAACATTTGTTGACCACGACAACATTTTTGGTGATGTGACGAGGCACCGTCAATTAGGTCCGCGATTACCAAGAATGCTTACATGTACATAAGTGAGCCATTCTCAGAGATCTTCTGCGTGTTGCTCATGCTGCTTCCAACTCATCGATACATATATCTTCTGTTGCCTTTTGTGGTGTTCATTCAGGACACAAGGACTCAGTGGGATGCCAGCTGGAGCAAGATCTGCTTACAAGATCTGCTTTGCATCCACGCTCCAACTTTGCTCTATTCTGGATTTGATCTATTTATATTTTTACCAATTTACCCTGCATATCTATCAAAATTTAAATGCGTTTCATACCCATTGCTGCCGTGATTATAACTTGTAGCTCGTATGCTCTTCAGCTTTGACGAGTGTACTACTACCAATAGTAATACATACACTCTACAGCTCACGTTCAAAGCGCCTTCTCTGAATTGTCTCAATGCGCTGCAGTAGCTCCAGTCGTTGCAGCACTTGGCTGCTTTGCGGCTCGTTTCCCGAGTCTGCGACCCCCTGAGTGTGCGAGGTTGTTGTTTCGCGCAGATGACTGTGCTCTTGTGGAAATTGGCGGTCGCAGTAGGCAGTCAGAGTGCCCACGCTGCGACTCGTCTTCAATCTGAACAGTTTGGTACTACTGTGGGTCACATGTACCGATGTGCACATACATATCTGTACGTACCGTAAACCCTATGATTGCTCCCTCCCCCCTATAACTGGACACCCTCCTATAAGACCACTTTGAGTTGATAAGCCGCCCCCTATAATTTCGCGGTTACGCCCCTTCCCTAAATGGACCATAATCTGAAAGGCAATTTTCTAAGTCTGGGTGCATGTATGGTCGCGTATGTGTACGTACGTGCATGTATGTGCATGTGAGACTGTGCAAGAGTGTGTTAGAGTGTGCCAATGTACATATGTGCGCAGCGTTTTTTTTTTCTTAAAAATCGCCTCCACGCACCTTTCCGCAAACAAAGCTTTCAGTTGATAAGCCCCCCCCCCTATAATTATTCACCCTCCTAGAGCTCGAACGAAACAGTTAGCGCCCAGGAGGCTAATCATAGGGTTTCCGGTATGCAGAAAGCAATTGAAAGCAGTAGTGTAGTCTCAGTGATTTAGTGTTTCACTAGCCACTACAACTCAGGACACCTGCAACAAAGTGCTCAGCATTTTGGACATTTCTAGCCGATTCACAGTGTGATTAGACCCAAAATTTAGCACATAATGGGAAATCTAGCATCAACATCATCTCAATACCCTTTGTTATCCAAACAACAATTATAATGCCTCGCGTGTAACATTCCATGTCAGACAATCGTCAACGCACGCACTTATTTGTTAGCATCCAATGTACAATGTACACCAGTGATTTACATACTGTCATTGTAAATTTGTGCGTACTTAGGTACGTGAGCCCTTCCAGTAACTTTTCCTCACATGTGCATCAAATGTGCGCCTTTGGACACAAACACATCAAAATGCATTGTATATTGTCTCTGCTGTTTTGTTTCAGTTAGTCTCACAGATTATGCAAACAAAGCATCAACCTTTCTTTGTCGTACGGAGCGTCAAGTTGATTTGAGCAATTTGCGCAGCCAATCGATGTCCTTCTACGCTGAAAGCAGCACAGAAAACAGAGTGGCATGTCTTGAACGCAGATTCTTTATCATTTTCTGGGAGATTTTCCACTTTCAATAGATGCAAATGTTTAGAACTCTATATACAAATGTTGGTCCGGTCAACCATCCAACCGATTATGAAACGATACGGGTTTGCTTGTACTGTGGCAATTTAATTCAGTATGCCTGTTATAGTTGAGGCCTGGGCACTAGGCGCACTGTGAAGGTATAGAGGTATATGCGAGTACATACACGTGTGCATTGTGATGCTCCCTCTAGCACCGCCCTCCCCCCCCCTGCCCTGCTGCGTGTTACCATGGCATAACGTTAGCAGCTAAGCCCTATAAGCCTGAGCATGCGTACAGCAACCGTTAATCAATAATTGGGTATTGGTTGAGGCTAGAGGAGCTAGCACAGAATAGGTATGTATGTACATTGTACACACACGACTACATGGTATCTAGTGCGTGCGCGCCTGTAAACAATGGTATAGGTAGGTTATACAAATTACAGGATACATAATGATCAAGAGAAAAATGCACAAACTTGACCAAGTTCTTGTTTGAGCATAGCAATCTCCATTTTTAAATTTGAAATGACTTCCAGCTGACTTGCCAAGCTTGGCGTGCCAACCAATGGGGAATTGACCTAAATTCGCGCACACACATCTGCACAAATGATGATGATGATGATGGCTCATGACGCACGCTGCATTTTGTGTCTTTTCTGTCTGTTTTTGTTGCCTAAATGGAAACGGAGATACCATTACTAGTGAAAACCAACTTACTAGTCCAGCTTCTAGAACTAGAAAGTTACCTAGACACCATTTGTTTTGTTTTAGTTGACCGTTTATATGTAACTTGTAGAGTTATTTATCACATTTACATGCTCTGTACAACCGTTTTCCAATGCAAAGGGCAATGCTTATGCTTATGCTAGGCAACGTAGCTGTGACTGTTGTTACCTGTGAAAAGCAGAAAATGTTTCTTGCTCTGTTGGCGTAGCGCAGCGTCTTCAGCGTCTCGCTGTAGCAGGATACTTCAGGGGCAATTGCTGCAATTATGTGAGCTACAATTATTTCATGACATGAGTGTTAAAAAGTGGAGCATTAATTCTGCAAGTCACAAAGAATTCAACGCAAGAAAACAGTCCCCTAGACAGAGTAAGTTCTCTTACACTACACATGCAAATATCAGCCGTACACATTTATGTTTACACATGTACACATGTAGATTTACATATCAGCCGATTGTGCATTGCCTCCAGGCAGTCTCTGAGGGATTGAATGGTTTTTGACTAATCTCCAGCGATATAACTAAAGAGTGTTTTTTTTAATTATCACATTTCTCTTTTGAATAACTTATGTTTCCTTTGTCAGATTGTTATGAAATTTGGACCACTTATACTCAAGACTTTGGGATTTTGTACGAAAAAGAATCGCCGAATTCGGTTGAGGATTCCGAGAGTTATGGCGCTCCAAATCAGATGTCGCTTTTTGGGCAGATTTCACATGGCGAACAACCTGGGTATGGGTTGGTTGGGTTGGTATGGAGTGGGGGAGGGCGGATGGAGAGGGGCCGGTTTCAGTCGAGCAGCCGCAGAGAATACTGTGCGCCGGCCGTATTAGACGAGCTGCGCCAGCCAAAAGCAAAGTTTGGCGTTTGAAATTTGGCATACGGTACTGGATAGTCACGATTGAAACGATTTAGTTTGTAAAATCTGCCCAAAAAGCGACATCTGATTTGGAGCGCCATAACTCTCAGAATCCTCAACCGAATTTGACGGTTCCTTTTTCAGACAAAATCCCAAAGTCTTGAGTATGCGTGTTCCAAATTTGATAACAATCCGACAAAAGAAACAAAAGTTATTCAAAAAAGAAATGTGATAATTTAAAAAAACACCCTTTATGTAAATGGTCGCCCTGTGCTGTGCGCTCAATACAGCATTTATGATGCATACCATACAAAGTTGCAACAAAAAGAAAAAAAATGAGACAAGAGCGAAAGAAAAAAATGAAAAAGTACACAATGTGCAACTCACTTCCAATCATAAAAGTTTTCGAATTGGCACCTCCCAGGCTGTTCTTCAAAAGCCACGTCAACGTTGCATTTCTGAATGCACCAGTTGCATCATTTATGTAGCACTTTTACGTGGGAACGCAGTCATATACATGATTGAATGCCATTTTCACTGAATGTCAATATAGGCTGTGATTGAAGCATTTGTAGGTCACACGCGTGACTAGCACTACACTGGCTAGTGGCTACACATGCCAATTCAAATATGAAGGGATGAAAAGATGACTACAGTGCACACACTGAGTTGAACGGCATAATGTCATACACGTACATTACAAACAATTGCAGAGGCTGAAATTATACCAGTTTGGTACCCATTCGTCGTCATTTCATTCAGCCTATATACTGGCTCATTTAAATTTGAGTTCAGCAAGCAGTTCTCGAGCAGTCTCGATTCGGGGTAGGGTACCTGTAAGGAATGTATTTTGCTGCGCCGCTTCCAAAGCCCAACGTCGATTTTGCGCCTGAACTTGCAAATGTGAGTGACCGTTGCGTAGCGTTTAAATCTGTTCCGGTTTGTTTATGGGAAACCCTCTTGCACGAGAAATGTGTTTTATCTACAGTACCATTTTTCAAATTAATGTCGAAGTGATTGAGCTCCCCCCCAGCCATCCAGTGATCCAGCAAGAATCGAACCCAGGACCGTGCGCGCAAGAGGCCGATTCCCTACCACTAGGCCATACCCTGCCCTCGAGCCACTCACTCAGTGCCAAGATGACATTGCCCAATGTGGCCAGGCTCTTATTGATCGAAGCCGTCTCTTTCATGCGCTGCACCGACGCGCTCTGATGGTGTCGCTCGCTGCAACGAGATTGCTATGTACCTACATATGTACCACTGGTAAGTACAGTGACAAACGTTTCAAACGGGCTTAGTAAGGCGCGACACAAGGTGCAAATTCAGTGGTGCTTTCTCGAGTTCTCAATGTACCATAGTTTCCAATAAAAGTTGTTCCCAACCCTGAACTCCTATCGCCAATAGTGGCTTGAGACAAATGGTGTGCGTGCACAGGTTAACAATGCTCACAGTTCACAGTTCAAAAGCACCACCAGACTTCTGCAAAATAAACAAAAAAATGCCACAGGGCACCCATCCATGTGCAGTGAAATCAGAAAAGAGTGACTCAAATCGCTTCAACAGGAATCGGCTTCCTACTGCAAAGCTTCGATTAAAATTTTCCATCTGCTAATAAAGGTGCAGTAACCTCACTACAGTAGACATGTGACTGCACTGTACTTGTAGTGACAATTCGCAATTCGCGGCACATGACTCACCTTCCTGCCAAGTCGACGAGATGCAGGGAATTCGAGACAGGCTCGTCTGGCGATGCGAAATCCGACAAATTTAAATTTTCAACTTTTCTCCTCACTGTGAACACTGCGTGTGAACGACTGCTCTTTGAGTGGTTGGCATTTTGGTGCGTTGAACGGCTGCTGCAACCTATTCTGAGCACCTTCAACACGTCAGCCTGCGACGATAGGTCCTGCCGGGTCAGACCTAAAAAATCAATACATTGCATGTTTTGTCTAATACCGTAGACCCTATAATCAGCCCACCCCCCCCCTATGATAACCCGCCCCCCCCCCCCCTATAATTATACACCCTCCCAGAGCTCGAACGAAAGAATTAGCCCCGCTGTGCTAATTATAGGGTTTGCGGTATATTAAGGAAGCGACAAACGGTGATAATGAAGGAACATAAAGCCGAGTCTACAATTTAGTGTTTGCTGAAGCATTTTCTAAAGTTTCAGGTGACAATCACATCTCCTTGCAACGCGCGGTGCACGCGAAATCCTTGGCGATGTTCGTACAGAACTGTAGGTATAAACAAATCTTCTTACAAAGGCCAATGTTGAAACGCCAAAACAGCACACAACCTTCTACATAGGGTCCTGCAGTGGGGTGTAGCCGGATTCGTTTCTGACGTTGCTTCCCTCCAGCCGCCAGAAGATCGTAGACTTTTTCGTTGTAAATTTCGTAGAATCTGAAAATGAGATAAAGATTTTTTTGCGTACTGCTTCTGTCCGGTTTTGAAAAAAAATTTAACATCGAGCGGCGCAGTCTGTCTTACCTAACAAGATGCGCATTTAGTCAGAAATAAAAATATTATTTTTTTTTTAAGCTTTTTAAAATATTATCAAACAAACATACATACGTCATTGCATAGCGACCGTCCTGCTTTGATAACAACTCTTGACAAATGCGCGGCAGCAGACCGGGATGCGTCTAAACATGGCGTAGTAAAACTTGCCGATAAGTTACGACAAGCGTTTGTGAGGCCATCAGAGGTCCTAAGCCCGCTTTGATACGTTTCCTGGGAGTTCTTGCCAAGGGAAATTCTTTCGCAAACGGGGCTTTCCAAAAGGGAGCATTGTAGGCGCTTACAATGTGCACGTTGAAATGTTCCAGTGTCACTGTAATAACCGTTGAAAGGTTTATGATGCAATAGTAGTGATCAAATTCTATATGTCATCATACTGTTCTTTCCCTCGACGTCACATACATACAGTGTATGTACCGTAATAGGATAGTAAAGCACAATTGTGCCCCCCTCCATTAATACCCCTTCCCAATAGTGGCAGGTGTAGCAGAGGGTTGAAACAATGATACCCTGGAGAATTTACAGTACCTTGTCACCGATCATGGTGAAAGTCTTGCCACTACCCGTTTGACCATAGGCGATGACGCTGCAATCGACGCGGGCGTCGCCCCCAGAAAAGAACTCCAGCGCTTGCATGCCGATCTCTGAGAATATCTGCAAAGCTGGAACGTTGGCGTGCGTGCGTGCGTGCGTGCGTGCGTGCGTGCGTGCGTGCGTGCGTGCGTGCGTGCGTGCGTGCGTGCGTGCGTGCGTGCGTGCGTGCGTGCGTGCGTGCGTGCGTGCGTGCGTGCGTGCGTGCATGCGTGCGTGCGTGCGTGCGTGCGTGCGTGCGTGCGTGCGTGCGTGCGTGCGTGCGTGCGTGCGTGCGTGCGTGCGTGCGTGCGTGCGTGCGTGCGTGCGTGCGTGCGTGCGTGCGTGCGTGCGTGCGTGCGTGCGTGCGTGCGTGCGTGCGTGCGTGCGTGCGTGCGTGCGTGCGTATGGTACATGGGTAGTGCGAGTGGTACGGTGTACATTCGGTTTCTTGAGCTTTTCTCTTTCTTATGTGTTGTACAAAACGCGACTCAAATCCACCAAATCACAAGAGCACAACGAACACGACACAAGAGCGCAGTTTCTTGAGAGCGCATCAATCAGCTGCTTGTTCAGTAACCGTTTGAGAGCTGTGCTTCGAACAGCAGCGGAAACTTTCCACTGTGTAGACTTCATCGAGCATTCTGGACAGTCTGAAAGTTGACGATGTACACCATACTCAAGCGGTGCTACCACTTCTTCTCTAATAGTGCCCCACCACACACCCTGATTCCAGGTGTGCTCCCAACTACAGCGAGCTTCACAATATGGAAAATAAGTTCGGAATACATTGTACCAGTAGCGATTTCGGGCCAATAATATCTCTGCACCCAATAATATGACAAGTATCAGCAACACAAGGAAATTGGGAAAAATGACGAAGAACACTGCAAACTCGGCAGTTGTGCCTCGCATATAATGTGCATTTTATTGCAAAATTTTAAGGTGGCAATTACCGTAAATCCTCCAATAGAAGCCCCCTCCAATAGTGCCTGGGGGGCAAGTCAATTTTAAATTCGCGCCAAAATCAAATTTTGAATGCTACCCAGTTGCATTAAAAGTGCATGCATTTTGTGTAATCATGTGTGCAATAGACGTATGTATTTCAATTAAACTTTTAAATTCCGGCTACCTGTGTACATCTTAATGCATTTTAATGTTAAATTTTGCTGCAAAATTGCCCAAAAATCTGACGAAATCAATAGTGCCCCCCTGTTGAGAGACATTGAAACAATAGGACCCCGGGGGCACTATTGGAGGATTTACGGTATGTTTTACGGTATGTAGGTATATTGTGTATATTTTTCTGTGGTCTGAGCGACACTAAGTCAGTGACCTCAGCTGCCGAAACATCAAAGAAAACTAATGGGAACGAACGTAGAGTCAGCCTTGTGCATTAAATTAAAGCAGTAGACAAATCACGGTAAATGATTCAAGTCCCGCGTAAGAACCTCTCAAGAACAGTAGTGCGCAATCACAGGATAAAAAAAAACAAACCTCTCAGGCACCGCGTAGGCTTGTTGGGACTGCGACCGGATGTCGTCGGTCCGTGATGTCTCTGCCTCCATTTCCGTCTTTGTCCAAAACGAGCCATTTGTCGTTGTTGTCGCGAGGTGGTTGGTGGCATGCCTTCTGAGGGGACGCGTCGTCGCGTGCAACGCCAATAACACTGGCGTCGCACCGCTCTTTTGCAGCGGCTTGAGACTGAACCGATTTTCGAGAACTCTAAGCAAAGACCGCGCAAGCAGTCCATAACGAGAGCCTTTCCCTCTCTCCCACTTTTTATTCCGTAAATCCCTCCAATGAACGACATGGGCGTTTATTTTTTCAACCCACCCTCTACCCTGGTCGTTTATTTAAGGGGGGGGGGGGTTCATTGGAGGGAGGCATTCTTTTTTGGAGGATATACCGTAAGTAACTCGCTTCTCCCCTCCTACTCCCCAAACTCCACCAAGGCTACGGAACAATGCACCTGCGTGCAAAGCTTCCTAAAACAAAGACGTCTGCCACTACAGTGTAGGAATCGTAAATCCTCCACTAGTGCCTGGAGCACTACTTATACGTTCAATCTCTCTAAGCACCCTGTCATTATTGGAAGAAGGGACTGCACTACTGGCAGACTTGCACGGTATGCACCTGTCCCAAAAGAATGTCTCACTGGTATTTGATGATGGATTTCTTCACGAGTCTTCTGCCGAGGAGAAGCAGAGGACAGTCGGTGCAGCAGTTGACGACGATCAGCCAATTACTGACCACCACCCACGAATGGAAGACTGTGGAACGTTGAGCCTGAATGTACACGTATAGGTATTTCCATTATCCATGCACTACAATGTTAAGCAGCATTGACCAGATTTTGGTCATACTCATTTCAATTACCAATGGTATTCCGCAAATTTTCCAATGGTGCCCACCCTCCAATAGTACCGAACTCTAATAGTGCCTCAGGGTAGCCAAAGGTTAAACAATAGTACCCCCTCTCCAATAGTGCCCCCAGTGGAAGTAGGTACCGTATGATGCGCCTTCATGCGCAACGATAATTTAGTAGGTACTTTTATATTGTGAATACACAACTACACCCATCAATAGGGGACGTTGCAGAGCCTATTAACGGTAAATCGACCAGAAAAAGGAGCAAAATGACCAACAATGACTACATAAACCTTTTGAACTACAAACTTTGCTATACCAATGGACATTTTTATATTGCAAGCATTGTACCCCCTCCAATAGTCGCTGGGTAGCTGAAGGTTGAAACAATTGCTGGTCAGGGGTACTATTGGAGAATTGACGATAGATACCGACTATCTAACAGAAGCATAGAGGAACAGCTAGCAACTGCTATGTGACTCAATTGAAACACTTTTAAGTGTAGGTAGGTACAGTTTAGTGCAAACAGTAGCTACGAATTAAAAAGTTTAAGGACACAACAAAGGTTAACAAAACAAGTTTGAGGCGAGCAAGTTTGAGGCTGGCCAATTGCGGGGGATCAATTCTTCTGTCTCTTTACTTTTCTAATTAAATTAAAAAAACGAAGTTTAATCCGGTGTGACCCCGTCTCTGTCGAAGATCTCCCAGAGGTCGACGAGCACTGCGCTCGTGCGCATCACGACGAACTTGAGCACGTAGAGCCGCGTCGTCCACTTGCGCGCCGCGGCGGACACCTCCTGTGTGCAACTAGTTAATTAATTAATAATTAATTAATTAATTGAATCGTACGAAGCACGCTTGACCTACATTAGACGAAATGATGGCACACTCGCACGGTGCTATCGTTCGTTGTACGTACAAGTCCACGAACGAGCGCCCTGGGCGCTGATTCTTTACACGTACTCTACCGTCAGTACTTAATACAGAACTGGCTCACAGATTAGATGCGGAGACGGAACTACATACAAAATGTACCTGCGTGTACACATGTACACACTCGTAGTTAGCTGAACATGATTCAAAACTGTGACATTACATTCTAAGCTTCGGTGTGACTCCTCAGTGTGCTTGCGATTATGTGTTTTCGAAGCAGTTAAATAAACTGCTTGTACCATTTCGTCATGTACATAATCTACTGTATACGATTCCCACAAATGTTTGTTTTGTACCATACTTGTAGCATTGCCAAACCTCATAGATCCTGCCTTTGCTGCTGTGTTGCGCCCTGCCATTTACCAGCCGTCTCTTTTCCGTGTTTGCACCCGTGATCAGCTTCTCCATCAATATTCCCAAAGTGATCATTAGAACAAATGGAACGAATTGATTGGTAATCGCCTTGACTACAACCCTGTACCAAAACTGGTACGTACTGTCCATTCGCAATGTGGAGGGGGCGATCTGAAGCAGTGGAATGTTTTATATTTTTTTATTAATGGCCAGTGTGTCCTTGCAAGCTCGATCCTGTGGACTGTGGACAGTTCGATCATTATTCAGCTTGCAAGAATGCTCACACAGATAAGTTTGTTTGCCATAGCCATTGGCACAGAATTTGCCGCTTCACAACGCCACAAATGCACGCACCGACATAAAACTAACTAATCTAACGGCGTGCAAGGTCCCGGGTTCGATTCTTGATGGACCCACTAGATCCGAGGACTTCCCTTTCGATAGATTTTCTCGTGCCATCGCTGCCCTAGATTATAGATGGCGTTCTTCAGAAGGTCTTTGGCTACCTTGCGCGTCCCTAGACAGGAAGGCGACACGGATATGGGTATGCTACATATATGGGCCATTGACGGCCTCCTAGCGTTGCCCCTAATCCAACAACAACAACAACATAGCTCAATGGCATAAAGGCGGACCAATGACTGAACTGCACGCCAAACTGTCAGCACGACAAGTATTCACGTCACCTGTTGTGAGATTTCTCCTTCCCAGATGTCTAGACACCTCTCCAAAACCAGTTCAAATATGGCTGGCAGATTCTGGACTGCGCAGCAAACGCTGACGAGCGCTGGTTCGAGGTAGAGATTGATCTTCCCGCACCAGTTGGACCGCGCGTCATACAAGCGATGAGGGGATTTCACCCGCTTGGAGAATGTTTCACGCTTGTACACGGAGAAGGGATGGCGCAGCGCTCGCAAGGATTGGTAAGACAGCAGCACTGGTATCCAGGCCTGAAACAAGGTACAGTGTATTTGTCTGTTTAGTTGTTGATAATGTTGTTTAGTTTTTTTTATTTAGTTGTTGTATAGTTTTTTTATTAGCGCCCATTAGAAAGGTGTAGCCTATAACAGTATTGATGTTTCGCTGTACATACATGCATGTATGAAGTAATGCTTATACACTCTCTCTTTGTGACTCTCCTTGGAAACCGGTTTCCCATTCAGCTGCTGTGCATTACGTACCTAACGTGTGTCGGTGAATGAATCCGCCAATGCGGTCTCCGTCAATGCTCCAACAGTCTCTCACATTTCACACTCCCTCTCAGGACACGTCCTATGGGTGACACACAGTGGCGTAACCAGAACTTGATTTCGGGAGAATCACGTACAAGGAACTGACAATTGCTGCTGCTGCTGATTTTAACACTAACGCTTGAAACATGTAAACCCTATGATTACCCCCTAATTACCCCCCGATTTTGCCCCATCCCTAGATCACTTTCAGTTCATGAGCCCCAGTTCAATAATTACATTCTCTCCCTAAATGACCTATTGTCTGAAAGGCAATTTTTTCAGTGTTGGACGCACGTATGTATGCGTATGTATGTACTATGTAGATACATGTACGGGTACGTGAGAGTGTGTGAAAAGGTGTTAGAGTGTACCCCAACATATGCGCGCAGAGTATTTTTCCTCCAGGTCGCCAAGACAGCTCAACAAATTACACGAAGCACACGTTTGAGACACTGTAGGATGTACGGGTACGGTGTACACATGTACACTTTGCAGTAGCCGTCAGCTTTTGTATCGCTCGACACGTGTCTTTATGGTGCCCCCCAAGCTAATGGAACAGATGAGCAACATAAGAAGCCAAGGAGAAAATTAGAGACATACAGTAGGCCAATTAGAAGCCTCCCGCAGGCTGCAACATTCTGCTTCCAGGTGCGTCACCTTCCTACTCATATGGGTCTCCTTTTCTCTCCACAGGTCCCAAGCACAGCCAGACACGCGGACACGCACGCACGTATGTACATACACGTACTCACGGATGCTGCGAAGCACGCTAGTGCGAATGGGTGCACGACCACGGTGGCGTAGTTCAGAGCGTCCAGGTGGAGTGGCAGCGCCGCCAGCAGCTGTCCCAGCGCGTAGAAGGGCAGCACGCTGAGCATGAGGCCGACGTTCCAGAGGAACATGACGCGGACGCAGCACTTGAACTCGCGATTGTACCGCTGCCGAGGCGAGAGCGAGCCGCCGCGACGTCGGTCGCGCAGACTGCGCCGATAGAGGCGGTAGTGCCAGACGACGCTGGACACTGGGGACTGGGGTTGGACCAAAGCATTTTTCCTGGGTGTTTTGGGTACAGACACCAGCAGGCGGGCGGGATACTCTTTTGTCATTTATTTATACCGTCAATAGTTGCTGAAACGTTGTTATTTATGCACGTAGCTGTGTATACACGATATAAATGTATGTAGGTACCGTACCTGCCGGTACCACTTTAACATTGACCATGCAAGGCACATGACATAAGATTGTATGTACATCCTCCTATCCCCGGGGGCACTATTAGAGGAAGATGTATTTTAAAATTTACGGTAGAACATTTAGAATGCGTTCACCACGTCTGTTGCACACCTTGGTTGGCGCCCTGACATGAGGGTTTGGCACTGACTGAGCAGTATTGAATTGTGAAAGAGGAAAATGATCGGAGTACAGAAAGCGCAACGATGCGTCCAATAATTCTCCACTCGAAACATTTCTTTATCCTTTCCGCGTTACTCAATATTACTACCGACCATCTCAGTTCAACCTCGTCCCTGATATGACAACGGTAAGGAATCCGCCAATGATGGTGCGCATCCAAAACTCCACACTCGTGCCCTCTTGAGGGTAGAAATAGTAGTGGTCCACCCATCTGTGTGTGCAGTTTGGCAGCTGCGAGAAGGATGTCGTTTCGTTCATTTTTTTCTCGGCTTGTCAGAAATGTTTCTCTCGGGATATATGAGTCGCAATCAGCAGCTGATAGTCCAATGACGTTATGATCAAGACTCACGCCATGTTGTAATAATTCTTTGTCAGAAATTGATGTTTCCAAGATTCTAAGCCATTTCACGCACGCCCATTTCGGTCTGGGTTCTGCTCAAACGTCAATCGACTAAAAGAGACGCAAAAAGTCGTGATTTTCTCATAACCTGTACCATGACCCTATATACGATTGGCAGCAAAAACAGCCGTTATGAATAGACGCTTGAGTGCGACTGGTGCGAAGGCTCACAAAATCTATGCAGTGATGACGCTTGCAGACCTCCACGTCTACGCCTATATAGGTAGCTATATTTCGACCATAATACCGCCTAAAGGGAAGCCAAGCCAGTCGCCGCCTCCCCCACCCCCATTGCGGCGTGGTAATGCCGTTACTCGCTGCTGCAAAGGAAAAGGGAACTCCGCTCGGTCGAAAATCCGCTAATTGAGATTCGCCCCAACATATGCTGCGCTCTCTTCACCAGGGACGAAGATGAATGGGTGGGCCGAGTTTTAACACGGGCTGCAGGACTACATATCGACTCGGACGGTGGATGGAATCTTCTCTTTTTTTGGCATCGGCCGCTACGAAGAGCGAATGACAAGCCTTGATTTCTCAAGGGGGCCGGGACGCGAGCAAAATGCGTAATTTGCAATTTGCATAGTCGGCTACAGTAGGCGGCTGGAATAGCGCGGCTGCAGAGAGTTGAGCGTAAGTTGACTACAACCTTACAGTAGTGGGAGGGTTTCACTAACGGAATGCCAGGTATGTACAGCTCAGCACGATAAGAAAGGCGTCATTGACTGCATGTGAAGAACGCGGTCATTAATGGTTCATCGGCGGCCAACCAATTGATTGCAGCTCAAAAACGAGGCTACGGTGCCAATACACGTGCTGGGCGTTCCTAAGCATGCTGTTAGTGGCGTCTCAAAGGGCAGTCCGCCCGCTCTGACACGGACGTGAACCAGAAGGGCAAATGCTAGGGAGATCCTTCCCTCCCAATAAAGACAAGGCAGACGACGGGAATGCTCGGACGTCAGCTGGTTGAAAGAAGACCCGCATATAGCCATGGAAAAAATGTGAAACGACTCGAGAAGCCTACACACACTAATGAAAACGAATTAGGCGTGCGGTATTTTAGTGACAACAACACAGCATAACATCCCTATTGCGCGTGCGTTATTGGAGGTGGCTTGTACACATGCGGAGATGGTACATGTACGGATCCAGATGCCATGTACACATGTACATTAGATATATTCGCATGGGAATGGGAACATGGACTACACTAAAACTCTAACAACTTGCTCAGAAATGCACTCCCTGCGCAGGGACAGTGGAGAAAATTCCGTGCCACAACTTTCAGACTGCATACTCTACGAAATTGCCCCATCCGCACCAACTGCACAACAAAAGTGATCCATTTTGACTGCCGCCAAAACTTGACTAGAAAAAAAGAAGCCTTCAAATTACCTATCTACTTTACTTACAACTCCAGCGGCTGTCCGTCTGTCCGTTGGTTGGTGGAGGCTCTAACTCTCTAACGGCTCGACGGATCTGGACGGGCGATGGCTCGATCGACTCGGCCTCGCCTCGCATGCCCCAGGATGCTATTCGTTTTGCTATCCAAAGCGGATATTAACTGGCGAAAATACCGCTCTGGGACAAATATTTTGGTGTGACGAATATTTTGTCCTAACAGCGATACGCGTTTCTTAGAAAACCTGCATGCGTCCGCTTTTTTGGTAACTCTCAAATGGCTCGACGGATGCAACGGGGCGATGGCCTGATGGACTCGGCTTCGCCTGGCATTTCCATATATGCTAGTCGTTTCGGCAATAAATGTCGGTAAGTGGAGAAAAGGGTGTATCTACGCATGTATGCATGTACGCATGCATGTATCACGCATGCATCCACATTCACGTCCAGGCAAACAATAATTGATGCGTCCGCATCCACATCCCGTTCCATGGAAACAACCAATCCTAAAAACTAAACTTATCGACAGCAATATCGCATGCGTGCACGGATAAAGATGCGATGTGGCTCGTTGTACCCGCCATCACCAGAACGTTTCTCATATGTAAATCGCATTTGCCAACAGTTGGTCGATTTGTCGAAGTCGCTAAAAACGCTTTTGCGAAGATGCGAACCACTGAAAAAGACGCGCCAACAAGGACGCCCTGACGACAATCAGAAAAGTGGACCGATTCGGCACGCCCGTCAGCTCAGGATCGATGGACGCACATGGCGGCTGACTCAGGTGGATCTTCACGACCAGTTGGCGCGCACGACGCGCGCCCTTGTCATCACGCTGAACAGGCAGACTGGATGGCACACTGAACAGCTACCACGACTGACGGGCGGACTGGACGGCACGCTGAACAGCTAGTGCGCCCGACAGGCGGACTGGACTGCACACAGAACAGCTTGCACGCTCCACAGGGGGACTGGACGGCACGCTTAACAGCTACCGCGCTTGTCGCGTGGACCAGTCAGCATGCCAAACATGTAGCGCTCGTCACGGGGACGAGTCGAACCACTGAACAACTAGTGCGCTTGTCACACGCACCAGTCAACCCACTGAACAGCTAGCACGCTTGTCACATGGACCAGTCAGCATGCCAAACAGGTAGCGCGGTCATCATGGGAACGAGTCAACACACTGAACAACAAGCGCGATTGACAGGTGGTCTGGATGGCACGCTGAACAGCTAGCGTGCTCAACATGTGGACTGGATGTGGGCGTGACCAGTTGACGCGACTCGGACGCCCTGGCAACTAAAAAGGACAGATTCGGCACGCCCGCCAGCTCAGGACCGATAAACGCGCATGGCGGACGACTTGGGCAGATCTTCGCGGCCAGCACGATCGGCAGCGCTAGCGCAATCGACAGGAGGACTGGACGGCACGCTGAACAGCTGGGGCAATCGACAGGCGGACTGGACAGCACGGACTGAACAGCTGGGGCGATCGACAGGCGGACTGGACGGCACGCTGAACAGCTAGCGCAATCGACAGGCGGACTGGACAGCACGCTGAACAGCTGGGGCGATCGACAGGCGGACTGGATGGCACGCTGAACAGCTGGGGCGCTCGACAGGCGGCCGGGACGGCATGCTGAGCAGCTACTAGCGCAATCGACAGGCGGACTGGACAGCATGCTGAACAACTAGCGCGATCGACAGGCAAACTGGATGGCACGCTGAACAGCTGGGGTGATCGACAGGCGGACTGGATGACACGCTGAACAGCTATGTAGCGCGATCGACAGGCGGGCTGGACGGCATGCTGAGCAGCTAGCGCAATCGACAGGCGGACTGGACAGCATGCTGAACAACTAGCGTGATCGACAGGCAAACTGGATGGCACGCTGAACAGCTGGGGCGATCGACAGGCGGACTGGATGGCACGCTGAACAGCTAGCGCGATCGACAGGCGGCCTGGACGCAGTGGACAGTGTGCTGAACAGCTAGAACGCTTGTCACGCGGACCAGTCAGACTGCTGAACTGCTAGCGCGCTCGTCACACAGACTGGACAGCATGCCGAACAGCTAGTGCACTGGTCACGCAGACCACTCGACCTGCTAAGCAGCTAGCCTGCATTGACACGTGGACGAGTCAACCTGCTGAACAGCTAGAACGCTCGACACACGGACCAGTCGATCCACTGAACAACTAGTGCGCTCGTCATGTGGACCAGTTGGCATGCCGAACAGCTAGCGCTTGACACGTGGACTGACTCAATGGCATGCTGATTGGCTATCGCGGTTGAGACATTGCCAGTTAGCTGGGCTTGGCACGTGGACTACATAGCTCGACACGGTGGCTGACTCAGGGATGGGTTGCTATGTAGGTGGCTGAGTGACCGAAGGCCGCTACGGGCGTCTAGTATCATAAACCACCGTAAACCTATGATAAGCGCTCCTCTTAGTGGACGTTCGAAATCGTAAAGGCTTTCTCTGCGGCCCCTCCGCCTGGGTCCTTACTTACCTGAACCTCAGAATCAAAGTAAGAGATTCAGAATTTCGCGCAAAATTTCGTGTAGTTTCTCCATTAGAGCGCCCCGCATCCCCTATGATTAGCACCACTCCCCGCTCCGCCCACTCCACCTTATGATAAGCGCCCCAGACTGAATCCGAAATGAAAATCTCTGGGCGTTTATCATAAGTTTTGCGGAAGCTCGTTTTACTGACTTCTTGAACCCGCCGAGGAAGGAAGTAGCGAATCGGTTGCAGCGCAGTGGAATGTATATAGTGATGCATGAAACATTCAATGTCAAACCAACAACAATAAAGAAAATGTGAATACAGTGTAGTGGTACACTGCAATTGTGCGAATGTATGTACAGTACATGAGCGTGACTGCAGCGTACAAAATCTCACGCAACAGACGAGAGCGATAAAAATCGATAATTCGAGCTGCACCTCATGGATGGTGGGTAGGTACATGCACAGGCAAAACAATGGTTAGACACCCGTCATAGCGTACACAGATGTAGCGAAGATTAAGGGTCAGCGTCGAGGCATTGCGAATATACATGTACATAGCTCTACCCAGGCCATTAGTATTGCGCATAGTAGAATCGGATATGCATTTCCTGTTATCCAAGTGCATGTTCTCCAAAAGCATGGAATTCGTTTTTCAAAGCCGCAGGTACATACCGCGTCAAAAACTAAAAGCGCGTGAAACGAAGCTGTAAAAGCCACGTAAAGCTTGCGAGAATGAATTATCGCAAGCTATTGAAAAAACCTTCGTGCGTCAATCTAAAGACCCCTAATTCTTGAACGTTCATGTATGCTTTTCCACACCCAGACATGGTGTGACTGGCTCGATTTGTTTGCTCGAGCGTGCGCGCGTTCGTGCGTGCTTGCTGGTGCGTGCGTGTGTGCGCGCGTGCGTGCGTGCGTACGTGCCGGCGCCTGCGTGCGTGTGCGCGTGCGTGCGTGCGTGCGTGCGTGCGTGCGTGCGTGCGTGCGTGCGTGCGTGCGTACGTGCGTGCATGCGTGCGTGCGTGCGTGCGTGCGTGCGTGCGTGCGTGCGTGCGTGCGTGCGTGCGTGCGTGCGCGCGCGCGTGCGTGCGTGCGTGCGTGCGTGCGTGCGTGTGCGTGCGTGCGTGCGTGCGTGCGTGCGTGCGTGCGTGCGTGCGTGCGTGCGTGCGTGCGTGCGTGCGTGCGTGCGTGCGTGCGTGCGTGCGTGCGTGCGTGCGTGCGTGCGTGCGTGTGCGTGCGAGCGTGCGTGCGAGCGAGCGAGCGTGCCTGCCCTGCGGGCGAGCGTGCGTGCGTGGGAGGATTTGTCTGACAGCGCTCACGTTCGCTTGGTCGTCCTGCTTGTCAAAGCATCGATCGAAATGAAACTTGTGGCATCGTTGCTGGGCTCTCATCAGCGTTTGTTGGCCCTAGAAACGAGTGCTTACTTGCTCTGTTAGGTCTTTCTGCATAAGGAATCACACAAAGGTGTCTTACATACACAATGCACAGAAAATTGACAAAAATCCAAAGGCGTTAAAAGACGCAAATGTGATCGCCATTATTATATTTGGAAGGGGAATAATGTTCAAACACAAACCCGGTAGCAAGACTGAGGCGTATAGACAAGAAGGAATAAGGAATAAGAGTAAGGAATAAGAAGAAGGACTGAACGAGGAAGAAGGAATAAGAAAGACAGAGTACAGAATGGTAGGTACATACGGTAGGTGTGTTCAAGCATGTACAAATTGTATAGTGTGAGCTATTTTGTTTTCGATGTACACAAACGGTTTCACGTTGTACACAAATAAATGTGCCGCGATTCATGCTTGGTTATTGTGTCAAGTGTGTCCGAGAACGTATGGTATGTTGTAGGACTTGTAATTGTAAATTGTCTTGCCACAAAATTCAAACAGCTTACTGTAGATGTGCCTCAAAATAAATCAAGATTAGGATGAAGAGCAAAAAAATGGGCACAAAAATGACGTGCAGAAAAGAGCTGAACACACGGCACAAGCTGCACCGCTAGTACTTATGTACTGTATCGACCAATCGTACCAATCAATTATTGGGGCAGACGTACTGTAATCACCGTACCGCATCGAACAAGCGGACGGCCGCCTCGTCAGCGTCGACCTCAATCTTTTTCGTAGCTCCGCTGGCACTCTCATTACATTGGCCATTACCCTCCAGGGGCGGACGCATGCGCACGCCCACCCACACCTTGTTTTTCATTTTTTTGGATTTTAATTGTGTCTCTTAAAGCTTTAGGGTCTACCCAAATGACTCACGTATTTCCACGAGAAAAAAATTGGTATGCAGATGCGGAGGAGAGTAGCTGACTACGCTTAGACAAATGGGATGGCTACATTCGGCTGGCAAAAGTCGCGCAGACGCCAAAAGTGCGCTAAGGGGCGGGCAGTAGAAACAGATTCTCACTCCTTAACCCTTTGTTTGAGTGCTAGTGATTCTGGACAGACACGTCCAATCTGTGTGCAATCATAAAACCGCACTGAATCATTTTTGTTTCACCGCTCGCCCACAACAGCTGTAGTGGCGCACCAAACACCAATGTACAGTACACCTCAATGTACGCGCACCAATTGTGCACGCGGCAAAAATGCAGAAGGGTTAATCTCATAGACGGCTAGCTGCGAGAAGTGAACAACTGTTGCGCGTCGCTCCACCAGCACCGAAAGGTACAGAATGGCCACTTTTGGGGCGGCGCTTCCGCCTTCACTATAAGTCTGTCTGACAATGGCCACTCAGAAATGAAGCAAGATCTGCTAATATTGGAGGCAATTTCTTCTTACGTGCTCAGTCAACCAACACATTCCAACGTTCCATTTTGTTGAATTGTCGCTTTAGTCATTGGTTTATGCGTCTTTATTTTATAGAATACCAGATGAATACGAAATTAGAATTATCCAAACCGATAATAAGTAACAAACACGCTGCAGCGCCACACGCCGAGTGCAGCTGTATTCCTTGCAGGCACGGAACTGGTAGGTACCTAGGTATGTATGCAGGTATCATACATAGATAGAGACTTGTGCGGGTGTCACGTCGATTTATCGCGCCCGCCTCGCCTGGTTTTTCGGCGGCATTACGACGCGCGCAAAGCGCTGCCCAATCATTCAGTTGCGTCAGTGCCGCCGCCATTCTATTGTCCCGCTGCGTGCGTAGCGCCCGCTCAAAACGCCGCCTGAACACAACAGCTGTACACACCTGTGCAGAGCAGACGGTGTGAATAAGCGGATTTTGAAACAACAAAACAAAACAGAAAGAAATAGAAAGAAGAAAAGTAGAAAATGGGCAGGTCCAACGAGTCCACCTCGAGCAAAGAGTCGGAAATCACGGAAATCGAAAAGTTTCTGCAAGAAAAACCATCTGAAAGGAGCACAGAGGAACAAGTGAATGGATCTACCCAACCTAAGTGGTAGATACGTAGGCTTTCTAGACTATCATTCAATCGTTTTTTGTACCATCATTGCAGACGAATGCTGCAGTTGTAGTTTTTAATATTTGAATGTGTTTCACTTTTGCTGTTGCCCACGCCTCTAGCACACGTACACTATCAGTTGGGTGACAGGCTTCTGTGCCGCTTTGCCATAGAGTTTACGGATAAGTGCCACACTGCCACGAAACCACGTTTGCGTAGGTACAGAACCGGGCAGATGTCGGGTAGCAATTGGCTCCCGGGAGCGCTCCCGGGAGCCCAAGGAGCCGATTTGGCTCCCCACGCTATAAGATAGGGAAGAGAACAGCGGCGGACAGCGGACAGAGCGGCGCCCGCGCGGAGCTCCCTCCTGCGGCGCGCGCGCGCGGCGTCCTTCCTTCCCTTTCCCCTCTCATCGCTCGTCCCTTTCTCTGCTGACGTCACAACCCAAGCCAATGCTGTTTGAATTCGGATTTGGTTGAAGTTGACAACAGACTTCTCCAATTTGCGCACGTCACGTTTCGAGTTTGCTTTTGTGAAGCAACTTTATCTCAACCGATTCTACAAGCTCGATACATCGGCATGGATGAAGAGATGCTCGGTGACTGTTCAACCAATGGTTCTCTCTTTGGTTCTATCGTGGCTGCACTCTTCAGCAAGCAGAGGTGCAGTGACGTTGAACACGCTACATGTCCTGCTACATGTTACACGCTACATGTTGCTGAGAGAGAATGGCTGCGCTCGCGTTGTACGCACAGATCATGCTACAGATCTGCGTAAGCAAATGCCAATGCTATTTCCCTAGTTTGTTTGTGTCAGCTCAGTTAGTGCTGTACTTCTGTGTGAGTGTCATCTGCGCTGTGCGTTTAGAAGTGCCAGGAAAATCGAGAGTTCAAGTTCAAGCTGAGCGCCGACATGTCCAAGCCAGGGAGGGATTCAACAGACACGAAGTGCGATTGATACAAACGTCAAGAATTGATGAATGCGATGCAAATGCTGTGTGCAGTCTTGGCAGTATCACGTTCCTAGCAGCTGCTGCAGCCACAGTCGTTGCGTCTGCTTCCAGCGTTTGCGGCGTTTTGTTAGTGGTAGTAGCGCCTGTTGTGTCGGCAGTTGAATGAAGTCCACCTAAACGATTAGCCACCAACATGTCATTGAGCCTGTCATGTCGTTGTCGTGTCGTCAATGGCAAAGCTTTCCGACCAGAACCTCTCCAACAGAAGAATGATTTTCAGCAACGACTCGAAAAGTAACTATTGCAAAACAAAAACGCAATGTCCGTTAATGAGTTGTAGCAAACGCACATGTGCACAACTACATATACATGTGCTTTACGCCAATCCGCATTCAAACTCGGCTTGGGTTGTGACGTCAGCAAAGAAGGGGACGAGTTAGGAGAGGGGAAAGAAAGGGAAGGACGCCGCGCGCGCGCGCCGCAGGAGGGAGCTCCGCTCGGCCGCCGCGCGGTCCGCGTCGCTCCTTCCCCTTCCTATCTTATAGTGTGGGGAGCCAAATCGGCTCCTTGGGCTCCCGGGAGCGCTCCTGGGAGCTTTTACTCCCGGGAGCCCACCCGACATCTGCCCGGAACTGTAGGTACACGCAGCCAAATTTCAGCTCAACGACAACGACCAGCATTTCGTCCATGGGTTATGGCGCGCTGTGTTGCTTGGCCGTTTTCTTCACTGTGTTGGCGTTGGCGGCCATCTACTGGCTTCTGGACAAGACCTTTAGTCACGTGATTGAGAAGTGAACCAGTCGAATAAGGTATCGATATCCAGTATGAATTAAGAGAGCCTCCAATAGTGCCACCTTTCCAGAAGGTGGACTTCTTTCAATAGATCCCCCGAGTACAAAAGAGGTTAAAAATAATATACCTAGACCCCAGTGGCGGATCCAGGGTGGGAGGAAAGGGGAATTCTCCCTCCCGAGATCGAAAATCTAGCGGGAAAAGGACTGGGCCAACGTGAGAAACGTCCCTAGCAAACCAACTTTTCCGCATGCCGTAAAAATGCGTGGAGGTCGTCGAAAATCGCAAAAAATTTCGGCTGCGGCGCCGATTTGGTGCCCCAAACATCGCCAAAATGGCCCAGCACCTTTGAATTTCAACAGAGTTCCCCCTTCTGAGTGCTAAATCCCCCCCCCCTCTGAATAAAATTTCTGGATCCGCCACTGATAGAACCTCAACCTTGGCGCACCGAAGCGGGAAAACTCAAAAGTTTCGAGACTGGGGGGACTATTGGAGGATTTACGGTAAAGATATAGACAATAATTGAAAGTGAAAAGACCCCATGAAACCATACGAGTTTCACTTTGACGCCTCGCGATTGCAAACGTTGCGTGTAGGGAGGGAGTGCTAGTGCTGCATGCGTTACAATGCGCGCCCACCTAAATCCTCCAATGAGCACTGGTGTTGCACAATCGGTACGGCATGCTGATCAATTTAACGTACCTTAAGAATTAGCTGACGACGGGGTTGCACCACCAACACGTTGCATGCAATGTGAACATTCCGCTCTCTCGCTCGCGAGTCGCGATACAATCAGTCGCTGCTAGTATCTATTATACATAGCTGGCGTTTTGGCTTCTGTCTGGGTTCGAAAAATGGAATTGCTTCCTGAGGCAGAAAGCAGACGTTTTCAAATACGCGCGTCTTCTTTGCGCTTGAGACTGCTGGAATGGTTTAGGCCAGTAGATGCGTCGTACAGTATAGAAGTATGTAAATCCCAATTCTGAGAGTGTGCAATTTGTGCAAAGAGCAGAAGACAGAGGGCGGAAGCCACAATCCAAAGACAGATTGCCAAAGCGTAATGGCAGCACTGCATCGCGTCGCTCCCAGTCCGAACGCGCCTAGAAAAAAAAAACATTGTAAGAGACCGAGCCGGACCGGACCCAACTCTGAAAATAAAAAGGGGGTCGGTTAAAAGAAAAGCATTGTAGGAGACCGGGCCGGTGTGGTGAAAAATTTCCCCCCCAATAAAAATTCCCCCCACGGGGGGAATTTTCATATGAAAATTACCCAACATGAGGGCAATTTTCATATGAAATTTCCCATCCGATCATGAAAATTCCCCCCCCCCCCCCCAACCTTTGGACTTATATATGTGACGGGGCTTGGTGTTGACCTGGGGAACCACCTAAGCAGTCGTCGTAGGTATTTTTGGGACTGAAGGTTGTGTGTTGGCATACAAAGCACATAAGCCTAAGCCAGCGCAAGCCTAAGCCTAAGCGAGCGCAAACCTATGCCTAAGCCTACCATGTAAGCCTGTTATCATGTACCAATGATTTCTCAGCAAACCAAATGTGTTAACCATTGTATTATATGCGTGACATGTACAAAATCTGTATTCAGCTGTGGACTTCTGCTGTTGCATACTTTTGCTAATGTAGGTATTGTGCTCAAAAGGCAAAATGTCACCCTCAGGTCGGCATTTCTGAAGTCTCGGTTAAAGTGTCCACTATTAGTGTTTCAAAATTCCATCCAAATTGGTTCGCTCTGACGCGACGCGACGCTTTGGGAAAGAGGGAAACACGCGAGGATTCCGCCTGTATTGTAATGCGTCTTTCAGCCATCACAATCGACACAAATCAATCATCATTTGACCCAATCATTCCATACATGTAGCCCACCATCCCACCACCATCCACCAAATCCCACCAAGATCGGCTTCTAGCAGCAGAAGCACTGCCATGCTAAATCTGTTGTGTTCAGACAACCAAAGGTCGTGGGGGGTAAATTTCATAGGTAAGGGGAAAGTTTCATATGAAATGCACCCTCCATGAGGGGGAAATTTCATATAAAATTTCCACGTAGGGGTGATATTTCATATGAAATTTGCCCCACTGGGGGTTCATTTCATAGGGGGAAATTTTTTAGCACACCGGGCCGGACCTATCTCTGAAAATAAGAAGGGGGTCGGTCAAGAGAAAAGCATTGTTGGAGACCGGGCCGGACCGAACCCATCACACACTCAAAATCACGTCACGTAAAAAAATTTCTGGGGTGGATCCACCCCGCATTAACACAGAAATCACCCTAAAGAACGCAAAAATGAACTATTTTCTGGGGTAGTGCTTCATTTGGGCCAACGCGCGTAGGGGAACAGACACACTGATGCGCGCCCCAGCACAGTTTGCAAGGGTGGGGTTGGATAGTGCGCTGATGGCGACTGAGCACCACAAGATGAAAGTCGAGAAGATTGTTCGACGCGATCATCTCGAGGAGGAGGAGGAGTGCGACTGCCTGCAGGCGATCGAGCCGAAAGAGCGACAGCACGCGAGAGTCGCGACGAAGAAGACGGCTGCAGAGGAGAAGCGCAAGAAACTCAAGGAGAAGAGGGCGAAGATGGCGCTCGACAGCGAGGAGGAGAACATGAAGTTCAAGGGCGACGCGCAGCAGCTGGCCCTCGTCCACCTCTACATCGACACGCGACGGCAGTCCCTCCACAACACCGAGCCAACGTGACGCCGCTACACCGACAGGGACAAACCGGACGTCGTCAACTACCACCTCAAGAATGTCACCGAGGAGGAGTATTGAAGATAGTGTTACGGTGACATTATGACAAGTACAGGGTGGCCCAAAAAATCTTGGACCCCTAACTTCAACGCGGCCGTTCTACGTCTAGGGTAGACCGATTGACGTGAAATTTTAACCACACATACCTCCAACCTTCCTACGCCTCCCCACAAAATTTCAGTTGAATCGGACGAATTGTGCTCATTTCGCAGTCATTTGCGCAAAGCCTGCTCAAAATGTGGGTGTTCACGTGCCCGTTCTCGTCCTAGGGGCAACCAATTGTTATGACATTTTAACCAGAGATACCCCAGGCGCATACACGCTTTGTCGCGAAAAACCAAGTTAATTGGACCAACGGTGCCCATAGGACAGTCATTTTTGCAAACCATCCTCAAAAATGGGATGTTCACGTGCAAGCGCTTCTTGCCTTCCAGTTGTTGTCGCATTTTAGCGGTCAAAAGGTACACACGATGCCATCTCTTGTCTGTCACTGGGGTCACTGTTGAAAGCGGGAACTCTCACAGGATTAACCATACTTTGAACTCTCCACATACAGTAGTTCATTTTGATTCATCCCACACACGGTTCCCGGTCGATGCGCCAAAAAGATTGCTTCTTAAGGCAGCCCAGTGCGGACGCCTCAATCTCAAATATTCGTAGGACCGCAACAATAATTTTCCACTAAATTTTCGGCTGAATCTGAGGCAGAATCGCAATTCCGTGCGGCGACTTTGAAAGACCCAAATTCGGAATTCGGCGCTGAAATTCAGCGCCGAAATTGAATCTGAGGTTGGAAAAACCTCTCCCAGCCTGAAAGAAACTGAGATGCGGCTCTCGGAAGAAGATAAAATCACAATTAAGACGCTCAGAGTTGAAAAAAATTGGGGGGCAAAGAGAATTCGACGAGAATTTCCAGGAAAAAATTGGCCCTTGTCGTCAATCAACTTTTTGCTCAGTAAAGTCGACGCAACAGGGCAAATCGAAAGAAAAGCAGGAAGTGGGCGCCCGAGAACCATTAGAACTGACGAAAATGTTGAAATTGTCGGCGATTTGATTGCGAGTCAGGAGGATCAACCTGGGGCCGTTTTTGTTCCACGAATGAACATCACGTTTTAAATTCAGATTATTTATTCTGGTAAAAAAGTTTTTTTGCGTCTTTTATATCTGAAGTGACAACAAAAATTGGCCCTGGCACATCTTTGTCCGCGCGAGAAATCGCAAGTGCCATTGGAATTGCTCGTTCTTCCGTACAGCGCATTGCGCGCGAAGATTTAGAAAAAAAGGTGTTTAAACGCGCTGTCGTCCATTCCCTTACTGAAGCCAATCGTCACGCGCGGCTGCAAAGGTTGGTTCTTCCTTTTTCTAAGCCGCAGCTCTGCAGAAATCATTGCAGATACTAAAACGTGCATTAAGGTGCCAGAATTTGTTGGATGAGGTGACTCCCCAACAATTACGCAGAGTGTTTTTCACCGATGAATCGACGTTTTACTTAAAAACCCCAAGAAATCGCCAAAATAACAGAATTTATCAACCTATGCAGTTGAGAAAACGAGACATTCCTCTCGAAAACTTGCTTGTTGAAAGGGGTCAGTTTCCCCAAAAGCAGATGATTTCGGTGGGCTTTTCAAAGCTGGGTAAAACTCCAATTCATTTTATTGATGGCACTGTCAACTCCCAGTATTCCTGCAATCATATTCTGACTCACACGCTCATTCCCGCTATGCGGGAATTGTCGGCACCTGGGGCGACATTTCGAAGCTCACTAAGTTTGGAGGGGGAAGAAACGTGGTTACGTCGCATACCTTACACGCCTGGGCCTGGGTCATGAATGTGACTTAACGCAGGGAGGGTGGGGGGTTGACGACGGTGCTCCACGCTTATCTCAGGCACCTCATTCTTCGAATATTTTGGACTGAACCCCGTTTCTGCACCTCTTCCCCCCCAGCCTCTGTCAAAAGGTAGGTGGATGGAGGCTGGGATCTTACTTTGTGCATACACAAAAGGGAATTTTTTGAATACTGGTGGACTTCGGACTATTGCACTTGGGAATGTCGCCCAGGCAACTTTATCCTGCAGCAAGATGGTGCACGCGCGCACACTGCTCGCGCAACTCAAGAGTTCTTACAGCAAGAGGGCGTGCAGTTTTGGCGCCCTGACATGTGGCCGCCCTGCAGTCCCGATTTGGCGCCATGCGACTACTTTTTGTTTGGGCCACTAAAGAGCGCCGTCTATCGGCGCCAACCACAAAGTTTGATAGAGCTCAGGAATTGTATTGTGGAAGAATGGAACGCGATTAGTCAAAGGTCGATCAATGCGGCAGTCGACCAATTTTTGCCAAGAGTGCAAGCAGTGGTAGCGAATAACGGTGGACATATCGAATATGTGAATATGTAATCGCAGCTCTGGCATGTTTTTGACTGTGCCACTGAAAGCTTACACAAGAATAAATCGGTCATCGTCGATGAAACTTGATGTTTGTCAGTCAATGGTGCTGGATTGCACGTGAACATCCCATTTTTGAGGATGGTTTGCAAAAATGACTGTCCTATGGGCACCGTTTGTCCAATTAACTTGGTTTTTCGCGACAAAGCGTGTATGCGCCTGGGGTATCTCTGGTTAAAATGTCATAACAATTGGTTGCCCCTAGGACGAGAACGGGCACGTGAACACCCACATTTTGAGCAGGCTTTGCGCAAATCACTGCGAAATGAGCACAATTCGTCCGATTCAACTGAAATTTTGTGGGGAGGCGCAGGAAGGTTGGAGGTATGTGTGGTTAAAATTTCACGTCAATCGGTCTACCCTAGACGGAGAACGGCCGCGTTGAAGTTAGGGGTCCAAGATTTTTTGGGCCACCCTGTAGTTAAGAGACACTGTCTGAGAGGATCGACCATGGGAGGGACAAACTTTTTCGACCTTCGAATTTGTTTCTCATTCTAATCTATGTTAAAGGGTATCTAAATATAAGCATTTCATTGCATTGACCCACTCTGCTACATAGCAGATATAGAGAGTTATGGTCATTTAAATGGTAAAAATTTAATTTTCTATAAAATTTGCAAATTAAGCGGAAACATTTTGAAACTTTTACAGTACATTAGGCATAGGTATGCCAACACACAAGCCAACTTGTCACTGTGTATTAACCAGGTGACGAGTTATACAAAAAATAATTTTTTCAGTTTCCGTTTTTTTGCAATTTTTTCTGTGTGTGCAGAGTGCTACAGAATTTTATTCGCTGATATGAAAGCGGTATCTAAGGCGGACATATTGGCATAAAAAACTTTGGATTTCACGATGCCTTTTTGTGTAAAAATAACGCTTAAAGTATGCCAACTTAAAGTGGCATAACTGTCGCTTATGTAAATGGATTTTGCTGACATCTTAGGACAAGAAGTGGCAAGCCATGAGCTACCTTCCTTCCAAATTTCGACCAAAACGACCTATCACAGCCCAAGTTATTCGACAACAAATTTGGGCCATATAAAAAACCCTGTACAAGCATGGGCAGCGGATAGCGTAGTGGTGGAGAATCAGCGTCTTGCGCGCACGGTCCTGGGTTCGATTCTCAATGGAACCACTAAAAATGAGTCTTTCTCTATCCATGGAATTTCTCTTGCTGTCGCTGCCCTAGATTACAGATGGCGTTCTTCCGAATGTCTTTGGTTATTTACGTGGCTCGAGACTGGAAGGTGTCATGGAGATGGGTATGCTATATGGTCCATTGACAGCCTCCTAGCGTTGCAACCTAATCCAACAACAAAAACTGTACAAGCACACACACACACACACACGCACACACACACACACACACACACACACACACACACACACACAAATCCAACACCAAAAAAATTGGACAGGAGATGGTGGGTTATTTCATGAGGGGCTAATTATGAGTGCACGAATGAATCATCCACCAACCATCCCCCCACCAATGAACGATCCACTCCAATGAAGACCCAGTTTGGAAGGAGGATGAACGCCCAGGGCGTGTGTGTGTGTGTGTGTGTGTGTGTGTGTGTGTGTGTGTGTGTGTGTGTGTGTGTGTGCGCCCAGTGAGTACATACTGTAGTGAATGTGCAAATACCAAATCCCTTCCATGTGTTTTGCACCACCAAAGCTTTCCACATTTCTAATTCACAGGTCCCCCTGAAAATTTGCTTCCTTCTTGTGGCCCAAATGAAACAATTAGCCCACTGTGGCTAATTAACGAGGTTCGTGGTACAATGTATGCACATGGTGCATACACGTTGTGGTTGTGCAAGGCGGCATCGATCAACCGTTATTTTCACACTGAAAGGCTTCGCGAAATCTGAAGTTGTGTACACCAATATGCTCATTAAGGAAAAATTTGCAGGTGGCTGCAAAAAAAGGTGAATATGTGACGCTATTTTGTTAAAGTCCAGTTTGAAAAAGAGGGGTATTAATTAAGGCATGCCTCATTGGTGTATAGCCACCTACACTTTGCAGCTGATCAACTTCAGTTTGAACAAACCGTGTATAAAAACTGAACCAAACGCAGCAACACGTCACATATTCGGCATTTTTTGTGTTCGCAGCCATATTTTCCCACTCCCAATTAATTTTAATTTTTTTTGTGTTCGCGTGCATAGGAAGGTGCAGTGGCAATTTTTAGGACGTAACTAGACTGGAACACAGTGCATTCACATATGCCGCATGACTGAATGCCACATGGTTGCGAGACAGGCAGGAAGGACCCCATGATCTTGTACATGGAACACGATGCAGGCGCACGTACATACGTACGCGCGCAGGCACGCATGCATACACGTAAGCACTCACAAGATGTAAAATGGTGCATTGCACTATGCAAACGTTGTAGAAGCAGTTCATCATTGGTTGAAATGCCAAAAGGGGACTGACGAATGGAGCCAGTACAGTATGTATGCATGCACGTCACTAACTGTAGTGGCAACCCACATGTCACAAATGTTAGCAGGGTGCCGATTATTTAACCAGGAAATGTGGCTGTGCCAGGTCCATTGTAATGGCCAATGGCAACGCATTGTCAGAGAGAGATGAGATGTTAAAGGATTGCTGTTGCGTTTTGGCTGAATGAGGATGGCTCACACAACAAATGCCGAATATGTGACGTGTTGCTGCGTTTGGTTCAGTTTTTATACACGGTTTGTTCAAACTGAAGTTGATCAGCTGCAAAGTGTAGGTGGCTATCCACCAATGAGGCATGCCTTAATTAATACCCCCTCTTTTTCAAACTGGACTTTAACAAAATAGCGTCACATATTCACCTTTTTTTGCAGCCACCTGCAAATTTTTCCTTAATACAGTGTTTTTTCGTAAGACACACATTGATACGATAAAACCTATGCAGGCACGCACGCACGCACGCTCGCACGTATGTACGCACGCACGCGCGCATGCTTTTCAAACTTTCCACAAGTTCGAAAAATCAAAAAAAAAAAATCGGCAGAACCTAGAGAAAAGACCAAAGTGGAAGGGTGGGGCAACAAGTCGTTATCCCTCTTGCAGGGACACGTGCAAAAGCAAAGCCGCCATCGGGAGTTGAACTGGCGACCTCTCGATCGGTAGTCTGATGCCTTACGGATCGCGCCAAAGCACTGACAGTCAAACCCACTGTGCCCAAGCACTGACTCACAAAGTAAACCATAACTCAAGATTAACAGCACCTAGCACAAATTACTTCAGAAGCTTTTCTTTCTAAAAATGTGAGTTGTAGACGCCTGTGCAGTTTCAAAACAAAATGACGTGTTTTGATTTTTGCTTTCAAACAGTTTGGGACATATCTCTGTACTGCGACCGAGTATGCATACGTGCTATAGCGCGTTAGATAGCGCGTTAGAAGGTGATGTTAGTCCAGTAGGAAAACACGAAAAACCTTGACATGATTTCAAAAAGTTGTCAAAATCGACCATACTATTGACATTATCTCGAGATAGGGAACGCTAACAAAGGAACCCATTTTTTAGGTTTATAAGAGCCGATATGAGTCGCCAATGTCTGGCAAGTTTCATTCCAATAGCATAAGACGTTCGAGAATGGCGCACGAAAAACCTCGAAAAAAACGTGAAATTTTCGGAGGTATTGACCCCTTACAGTAAAGCAAGGAAACGCGTTATGGCGCATTCGATGCCCCAGAAGAAGGCGGTTTCATTTGCGCCATAACGCGTCGAAATCCGTTCAGGCAATCAAAAGTTATAGGCGATCGAAAATTCAAAAACCCGCATTGAGAAGTGGTCACATATTAGGGTCCGGACGCCAATGCGTACACCCTGATAAATAAATGCAAAGCAACTCGCGAATGGCCCGACGTACATGCGCGTACGATGGCGCGATCGAGTCCGCTCAACACCGAGACGTTTTTTTTTTCGGGAAGGGGTCAATAGCTGCATGCAAAATACGGTAATGACGATACATTGAGCAATACGTAACTGAACGAA
>JASAMY010000029.1:0-32357 GCA_030248085.1 Paralinhomoeus sp. GSCO2_6 | reverse complement strand
GAAAACCCTTTTGGGGTGCACGGTGCACCCGGGTGCACGGGCACAACCTCTTTGGGGAGACAACGGAACAATGCACACCGAAATGTTATTTTTCGCGAAACCGCTTCTGCCAACCGCTCCCGTTTACAATTTGTGTTTTACTGGGACCGTTTTACCCGCACTATTGCAAAAATGGCTGCTGTTTCAAAACTGTTTGTGAGCGATATTAAACGGCTAAGTCCCTGTTGCTTGGCAAGAATGGAACTGGCGCCGAAGAGGTGGAATTCGTCTCCACTGTCCCTCACCACCTGCCGTCTGGACAAAAGGAAGCGTCATTCTTCATCGACTGTGGCGCCCTAAAGGATACCAAAGATACACCAAAAGGATACCAAATGGTTTGTGTGGATTCTTACGGGAAGTGGGGCCATCACTGCGCCAGCAATCGACGAGTCTTTACGAAGGTTAGGTACAATTGCTGGTTGCTCTATTTTTTATAATTTGATTTAAATCTACTTTATTTGATCTTCAGCGATGCACTCCACGGGGAGGAAGCGCAAGGCGCACGACGAGTGGGTCTACAGCCTTAGGGGGTACAAGTATGTCCACCCCGCAGTTGACGAAGGGCAGTTTGTGAAATGGATTTTCATTCTGGAAAAGCGTTGCGGCGGCAGCGTGGAGCCTTTGCGCGTTCTCATTTCGTACAGGTATTTCTTTTTTTTTTCTTGTAGAGCCGCATTCGCACACCAGTATGCTTATGCGCTTGCGTACATTCGCGTCTTGTGTATCGTTATCCTTTGTTCAACCATTCTTCATTGGCAGGAACGACAGTGACGTGCCGCTGAAAGAGCTTGCTCCTCAGCCATTCGCGTCCAGTGCCTCGAAGGCGCCTTTCTACCACACCGCGACCCAGTGTTTTGTCCCAGATGCGCGAGAGGGCGGCGCACCTCGCGCCCGGAGGAGGAACGTCCAGGCCACTCTCGAGGACGCCGGAGGGCTAGCGGCCATCGAGAGTCCCATATTTGCTGCCAGAAATCGGAAGCAGGTTGATTTTGGTTTCAAAGCTGTTCGAAAACCTTCAAAAGCCTCTGCTGGGCACTTAGGCCGCGCGTCTCTCTGTCGGCGCCAGCGGTGCGCGGACTGACGCAGCGGGACGGCGGTCGGGGCCGGACTTTAACAACTCGTTGGATTCCATAGCCATAGGCGGATTCGTCCGACACGCACATCCAGACAAAAACAGCAAGGGCGAAGCCTGTTTTTACGTTTTTCTGGGTATTCTTTGTTTGCATAAGACCACAGTTTGTACATAGGTGTGTCTATTTATAGCAAGCGAGAATATGCCCAGTACTTTCAAGCGGGTCTGCGTGACGGATGCGATTGGCAAAAACGCAGACTCGAAGCGACCGGTGTTGCCGCTCGCTCGCTGTTGCCTTTCAGGCTTGGAGGCGCTTGTGCCCGTCGCCTTCGTGTTGACGTCAACGCAGAACGCGAGCGCCTACCGTTACCTGGGCGAGCGGCTGAGGCGCGAGTGCGGGCTCAGCGAAGCCGACTACGTGTGGGCCTTTGTGGGAGACGCGGACAAGGCTCAGCTCAAGGGTCTCCAGTCCACGTCCCTGTTCAGCAAGCAGCGCACCCAGTTCATCCCCTGCGTGCTGCATGTTTCGGCATGTTTCTGTAACCTCGCCCCACTAAAACAATGTTGAGCTGTTCTCACACGCCACCTTACGTCGAGTGCTAGGCAATTATACAACCGTTGTCACACGTGTTGAGTATAGTTTGTGGAAAATGCGGAATCGCACGCACGCACGCACTGCATCGCACGCACGCATCACATCGCATCGCACGCACTGCGCAGCAGTAATTTATCACGTGAAATGCATTTTACACGTCAAATACATTCTATACGTGAAATAAACGTCGTCAGTCCGCTGCCACTGTGGTACCGTGAGCGGCCCCTAAAGCCACCAATACATTGCCTCATTTGAGAAATGATGATAGAGAATTGTGAGTGAGTGAGTGAGAATTGAACTAAGTGCCTCTTTAGCGCTGCCGTTTCAATATCGCTCACAAACCGTTTTGAAACGGCCGCCATTTTCGCAATAGTGCGGGAAAACACAAATAGTAAACGGGAGCGGTTGTCGAAAGAGCTTTACCTCAGGATAACATTTCGGTGTGCATTGTTCCGCTGTCTCCCCCAAAGAGGGTCTGCCCGTGCACCCGGGTGCACCGTGCTACGCAAAAGGGTTTTCCCACCGCTTGCTGAGAAAACTTCGGCGATGCAGTAATGTTTGGTGTACGATATGCTAGGTATTGCATCCAAATTTTTAAAGATTTTGGTATTTGCATACAGCTTGTTTGAGATCCGCGCCATTTCAAGCGACTGTTTTAAGCTCGATTTGCCAGTCTGGTTTGTTTTCACGACGCCGACTTTAGTCTTTGTCCTTGTACTGCTGTTCGCTGCGCAACCGAGGTAGTGCATGGCAGCCTTCTGAAGTCCAGGCCGTCCACTGTCCACACCCTACACGCTCCCCCCTTGGGTGGCGTTGAGCTGTTACGCTCAATTCGCTCAATGTTACACTGACGCTACCCCGAGATGTTACTGGTTTATACAGTAAAGCGTATATAGTTCGTCACGAACAGTTCTGTACAGGGAAGTGCCAGGCGGCACCGCACGCATGAGAACGCCAGCATGTATCGGAGTGGGGAGGGCGGACGTCAGGTGTTCCAGGCGACGGTGACGACGCACTGGTAGAGCGGTTGAGGGGCGGCGTCTTATGCCGTAGCGAGCCAAAGGGCGGCATCGTAGGAAGCGGCCGGTGGTGGCGGCGACTCGACATCGCTGGCCATCGGCGCAGGACCAGGCACCAGCATCGGCAGCATCCGTCGTCCCAGCTCGGCTCCTGGGGTCGCTCGTCGTCGGGCCGTCCTGCTTCGGCAGACTGGAGATCGGCCTCCAGCTCGTGGCAAACTGCTTCAGACGCTCGGGGCGGATCTAGGAATTTTCTTCTAGGGGGGCGAATAGGAACCTATCCCGTGGAACCCGCCACAACTAGACCTATTTGGCAGCCCAGCGTACATTTTGGGAACCAGGAGTTTATTTCGCGAAGAGGGTGAAAAACTAGCCAAAAATTTTACTATTATTTTATTTGTATTTTCTGTGTTGGATGCGCACAAATGGCGCCGCAGGCACATTTTTTCAACTTTAGGCATCACGTACATTCTAAAAGTTATACAAATTTTGTTACGCTTTCTAGAAAATTAACTGCGCCGCAGGCGAAAATTTTGCTAAGTCAGCATCTCTCAAGGCCTTCTTCCAATTAGGACTGTAATGAGCGATTGTATTGTGAAATTGACCAGTGGCGGATCCAGAAATTGTTTCGGAGGCGGGGGCGGGGGGGCGTGCCCCCACCTGTCGTGGTCGGCAAAGGGGCAGCGGGGGCAGGCGCTGGGGCAGAGAAGGGGCCGAGGGCAGGCGTTGGGGGGCAGAGAAGGGGCAGGGGGGCTGTCGTTGGGGGCAGAGAACGTCGCGGGGGCAGGCAAAGGGGGCGGGAGGGGTCCCAGACGAGAGGGAAGAGGGGACGAATCGGACTGGAATATTGGCCAATTTCCCATAGATTTACACACTTATAACTGAAAAAATGTTTGCCTGCGGCGCTGTAGTGTGTGGACGACTGCGTTTGGACTAAGGTTTTGACTCTATATTTTGGTTCAGTTCGCCCATCGAAAGTAGAGATGCACGTAAGGCGCGTAAGGGGGCAAGGGATGCAGCTGATATGTGACTGTTTCTGCCCAATAAAATAATGCTCAGTGTAGGTTGGAAATCCAAAATTTCTCGCCTGCGGCGCGCGCTTTTGTGGCATACTTTTTGGCCACAACTCATGCTAAATTCCTTGAAATTCTAAAGGAATGAGGCAGTTAACATTGAAAATTTTCGCCTGCGGCGCGATTTCGAAAACTTGAACAAAATGTCTCACGTATTCTACTAAAAACAACCTAAAGAACCGCAAAAATGCAAAATGTGTGTTTTGTAGCGACACTGCCTGTTGTAAGTGTTGAAAAACATGTAGAAAGTGGGCTCCAGCGCCTAACGCGCGCCATAGCTCTCCAAATTGAAATTTAAGCGGAAAAAAAATTTTCAGCTTGCCCCCTCCCGTCAGAAAATCCTGGATCCGCCAGTGTTCGGAGGGGGTAAGGATCTAGCAGGGGGGATGGCGGAACCCTGTTTTCATATTTAGATATGTTGGGTCTTTTCTAACACGTTTTTGGATGAATCGATCTATTATTGGCAAGCAATCCATAAAAATCGCCGCCGCAGGCGAAAATTTTTGCCGATTTTCGACCACCTAGACGCATTTTTTGATGCGGTAAAGTAGGTTCGCTAGGACGCTTCTTCTTCTTGGCCCAGCGCTCCCCTTCTTCGCCCCAGAATTCTCAATTTTGGGAGGGAGCATCCCCCCCCCCCCTCCCTAGATCCACTTAACTGTTGGCCAGGTTCGCTAACAACTGAATGCTCCCTGGCCCAAGGCTGACCTCGCCCAAGGGCGTGCGCACCTCAGCGCGGCAGGCAAAAATTTTATAGCTTGGGGAATCCTAATATCCTGCCTTTTGCGCGTATGGGTAGTGCGTTAATCTAAAAGAAATAAGTAGACATCTGCTAAACCTCTGGTTTGCCAGCTCTGCGCTTGACTTCGCCTCATCATATACTGCCCACCCTTCGCCCCTCGCCTACCCACTTGCCCTTCATTCACCCTCGCCTGCCACCCACCTGTCGCCCTTCGCCTCCCGCCCGCCCCGCACCTCCACTGCCGTCAGCTATGGGGGCGATCGCCCCCCCTTCGCCCCCCCCCCCCCCTAGATCCGCCGTTGCAGACGCTCCCTTGCTACCGAGAAGTCGCAGCCGTCGACGCGCGCGTTTTCCAGTCACTTCTGCCAAGAGAGGGCTCGCGTCGCGTTGGTTCATGCGCAGCGTTTGGTTCTCGCGAACGCACAACGAGTGGCTGCAGCAGCGCTGCAATGGCATGGACGTTGCGCCACTGCTCGCAGGTCAACGCTGTCGACGCGTCGTTCCAGGTGAACCACTGAATGGAGACCGTGTCAGGTGTGGACACCACGTTCATGGTCTCGCTCCGTCGTCGTCACCTTGAACGTTGCCATCGTCTCGTCTGCGTCCTGCTGCGCGCGTGTCGAGCACCTGGCGTCGACAGCCTTGCCGTGGTCGCGCAAGAGCCGCTCGACCAGCTCTGTCGTCTCCTTGCTCCACGCGCCTGGCCAGCTGTTCACTCACGGCCGCAGATTTCCATTATTCTTTTTGTCAATGAAACTCAATGTAAGCTCACTAGAAGCACCATCAGCGCTGCTTAGTATGCGGGACTCTTTAGATAGGCTGGAATCAGTTACTGAAATAGTTTCCGAAGAAAGTTAGTTTACTAAATGAGAACGACGTACCTACATAGACGAGCGCTGGAGTCGGCAGAAGGTGTCCTCATTCAATGGCCTCCCCGCTCCCCAGACCTTTCACCCGTGGACTTTTCAATTTGCAGCACCGTCGAAAGGAGGTGGTCTATTCGCACAACAGTCAGAATATGGACGAACGGAAAGCAGAGCTTTGATTGGCTTTTTAAAGCATCGAACCTGAATTTTGCCAAAAAATTGTCACTCCTTCTCAAAGATGCCAAAACTTCATTCCGTCAGATGTCGACACATCGAAAATCTGTGATTATACCGCAGTGCGGATATAAAATGCCCGATCAGAGCTCAACACGACCCGAAACTTTGGCAAAGTCTAAGTTAAACCAGGGACTACTGATGTGCAAAATTTCGTCACCATTGCTTTCTACATAAGAGCCTAATGCTTGATTGAGGGCATTGTTAAAAAAGGGGCGGACTTTTGGGTGGCCCACCCTGTATATTTCAAACGTTGTGTTAGGCACTAAACATTCGAAGGAACTAGTGGTTACTACTCCAGAATGAGTCAGTGAAAACAGTCTACGATTTGTGTGGATCACGATTTATGATGTCGTTGCTTTGGTTGTTAGGCTTTTCCGCCCGCTTAGCCTTACGCTCTGCAAGGCTTCAATTTTGTTGCAGTCTACGGTATGTTTACATGGGATTCAATTTAGGTATGTTAGTCCTGAGTATTTTCAAAGTGGCGCGCGGATAACCACCTTTCACCGTCAAAATACCGACACCAATATAACGCGTCGGGTCAGAGTGATATTAATGCCGAAGCAGCGTTCCGAAAATGCCGAAGCAGCGCCAAAAATTGCGAAGCATCAGCGCCAAAAAGTAGTGAAAACTGCACAGAAATAAAGGAACCGTTAAAAGGAAATGTATAGACTGCAAAAAATTGTCATGCCAAGGGTGTTAAGCCTGCAAAATAATGCCGAAGCAGTGCAGAAAATGCCTGAACCAGTCAAAAAAAGCCGAAGCGCTGCGTTTTTGCCATGTACGGTAGGCGCGGTTTTGTAAGTTGCTAACTAAAGCGTAAAAATTCGTAAAATTTAAATTTTAATGGCGAATCCTTGCGAAACTTTTCGGTCGAATGTGTGGACGAGGCGTGATGTTCAGCGTCTGATCTCCGACTACAAGTCTGGGAAGATCTGTTTTGTCGCATCGAAAATTGGCTCCCGAAATCTCGGTTTTCCTGCATGATTATTCTCAACTTTATGTGCTGCTTGCTATACATGTGATTTTTAGAGGCTGTCAGGCCAGCGCGTCGTGCTGCGTCAACTTTCTTCGTCACATTAGGCCGACGACAGCATCGGCAGTCGTCCTCTCGGACGACCCAGGAGAATCGTGAAGAAAAACGGCGTCGGGGAACCGCGGTTGTGTAGCTAAGGAATTGTTTGGAATCCCTGTCTTCAGGCCGCCGTTCAGCCTCATTATTCCGCCGTCGTCTCCCCGGGGAACAATAGACCCGTGTTTCGGGGACCATCGGGCCGAGTGCGGCGGAGCTGACGGCGGAGCATGACTTTCTCTGCTGACCCGACTTCCTTGCTGAACACCCAGACTGGCCGCCATCGAGAAGAGCGTCTCCTCTGTGGCTGCAGTAAGTGCAAAGCTTGCGGCGTGCGTTCGACAGACGATTCTGTCGACAGGACGGGATTCTTAATTGTCCACCCACCTGCGGTTCTGATGAGCTTTCAGGAAGCCGTCTGAGTTCGCGGAAGAAATAAAGCTCAAGTCGCAGCAAATTTTGTCGCGAATTGAAAGGAAAAATCGCCTTGGTACGCGAAGGCGAGAAGATTCGTCTATAACACACGCTATGGCCCTGTATGGTTTACCGGTGACACGTACTACCGCTGCAATCCGTGCTACAAACTGTTTGCGAGGAAAGCAGAAAAAGCAGGCGGTTTGATACCGACTTTGATTATGAGGTCTACTCGGAGGCGTTGCTGCGCAGCGGTGCGTGGTGCGCCGAACATCACCCCTAGTGCCCCCTTCTGTCTCGTCAGCAGGTGGAGGCGAAGAAACTGGACAGGAAGTTTTGCCGCGCTGTTCAGCAGAACGACATCGACGCCCGTCAGGCTGATAGACAGTGTACTGCAGGATTATAGTAACTTTTGACGTTAATGGGGGATTTCCACTCTGTTCGTAGGCACAAGTCCGAGAGTCTGGCCATTGCAAAGACGCTCGCGGACCAAATTCCGCTTGTTGGGCCTCAAGCATCGCGGCGCACATTCCCGGCTGGACGAACTGTCGCCGATCGACTGAAAAGTGCTTATTTAGACACCATTTTGGTACTTTTTTTTCCTTCTGGGACCCTTTCCCTCTTCAAATCTGAGTACCCCCACGCCCCCCCCCACCAGAAGTCTCGACCCCCCCCCACTTCAAAAACCCGGTTACATGTATGACCCCCACGCAGCCGACGTCGGCTAACAGAACTGCCAGAATTACGTCCTTGACGGCGGAGCAGTGGGCCGAGGTAGAACGGCGGCTCAGCGTCGATGCCGAGTTTGTGCCCGATCTCGTGGTGACGAATGAAGACGCTGGTGGAGAGTACAAGGCGCAAATTCAAATGGTCGAGTTTCGTCACATTTCTGAGAACGCGCCTCTCATGGACGACGTCTGTGAAGCTCGAACACAAAATAATTGATAGTCGCACGGTTCGCTTTTCAGTTTCTGCTGCTTTACCTGAAACTAATTCAAATGCGATGCCGGCGCTCGAACTGGCCATCCACGCTGGCGTTCGACCCTTTCGTCTACACGCGGGTCATCTCCTGGGGCAGACGTTGGCCGCTGGTTGCAACGTGCGGTTTCGGCAAAAGCACAGCTGTGGCTTTTGCCAGTGAATCCTCGTACGACTACGACCAAGACCAACCACCCTCTGAGCGGCGGACACTGGATCCTCGTGGTGGGTGGGGGAGTGGAGAGGTTTAATTATGACTACTGTTCGCTGACCCCTCATGAGAGTCTTATAACCACCTTCCCGCGTTAAGACTGTCGACTTTCGAGTTCGAGAAGTCCGGTGGTACGACTCCTTCAACCGCAGCGGCCAGCAAGAAGCGACCATTCTCGCGTAAGCTGCTTCTTTGGAGGGGGGGGGGGTGTCTGGAAAGTGATACCATTTTTTATTCTAGGGCGTGCGTCGAAGACTTCGCAGATACGTATGGTCAGGGCGACGTGCTGGGCGGCCTGGCGGTTCGACGAGGCGAGCCCGTCCCACAGCAGAGGAACGGCTTCGACTGCGGCGTCTTCGTCTGCCAGGTGGCCGAATGTCTGAGCCGCGACTCGCCATTCGACTTCACACAGGCTGACATGCCTGTGTTCCGTCGCCGAATGATGTTTGAGCTGCTGTTCGGCGCATTACTGAACAGATAATCGTTGTGTATTGCTCTGTTTGTAACGTTTGCTTCGTATCTCAGCCGATCGTATCCCAGTTTGTATGCGTTGTTGTAAAATTTTTTGTCAAAAAAAAAAACCATCTGCGCCACTCGATGTCCCTCACACACCTGTTCCTGGGGGGGGGGGGACCTCCCTACCCAGAAAAATTCTTCCCCCACCCAACCTCCCCACCCCGATTTTTTCAGGTAAATTTTTCGAAAAAGGGTAAAACTTTTGCTTTATTTCAGGCCATTTTCGGTACATTTCCGTTTAAAAATGACCTTTTACACTATCTAAAAAACAAGTAACAATTCTTCCCCCCCAGATTTTTTGCTCGCCAAAAATGTCTGAAAAATCCGAAAAATTTGGGTTTTTCCTCCCCCCAGAACCCTCGCTGGCGGAAACAGGTATGCTCTCACACACATGCCCACTCGCGCGTCACTAACTTAAACATCATTAAACTTTTCATTAACATTTTTTAAAATTTTTGACTACCGTATCATTATCACCGGTTTTGTGTGTGTATCACTCTGCTAACGCACCCAATATAAATTGTTGTAGTGTTCTTTTAAAAATTTGAAAACGGTTCTTCGCGAAGCGAATGAGGGATACGTGTGGTTCAACCTTTGTTGCTTGGGACTGGAGATTCATCCTAAATAGTCACTGACTCACTTATCTTCGCGTGAGTTCTCCACACACGCTCCTCGCCTCTGGTGCTTTACGCAGAGTGTGTGCATCGAGTGTTTACTGTCACCGTCTGCGGCGATGTCGACACATTCTTCTGAACCATGGTGAGGAGGGGTTTGTATTGGGCCCAGTCAGCTACGATGGATGGTCTCCTCAGCTGCAGGGTTGAGAAGTATCGACCGCAACGGCTGGACGAGGTCGTGGGCAACGAGGAGACCGTCACGCGACTCAAAGTCTTCGCCAAAGAGGGCAACGTGCCCAACATCATCATCGCGGTCTGTGTGGCTCGTTACGTTTGATGGATGGAGGCCGACTGGCGCGTTGACGCCTTGCAGGGTCCTCCGGGCTGCGGCAAGACGACGAGCATTCTCTGCATGGCCCGTCAGATACTCGGCGCCGCCTGCAAGGAGGCGGTGCTCGAGTTGAACGCCTCCTGCGACAGGTGCGTCACCGCTTTTAGTTGCGGTGCGGGAGGGAGAGGAGTGAGGGCGCCTTGGCCTTTTTTTTTTTAAAATTTTTTTTTTTTTACCTGCAGGGGCATCGACGTGGTTCGGAACCGCGTGAAGCAGTTCGCCGCGCAGAAGGCGAGCCTGCCGGCGGGCATGCACAAGATCGTGATCCTCGACGAGGCGGACAGCATGACGGAGGGCGCGCAGCAGGCGCTCCGTCGCACCATGGAGATCTACTCGCGGACGACGCGCTTCGCGCTCGCCTGCAATCAGTCCGACAAGATCATCGGTGCCTGAGGAGGAGCAGCCTCCGCTGTTGCCGACTGTTGCCTATTTGGCTGCGCTCGCAGAGCCGATCCAGTCGCGTTGCGCGATGCTGCGTTACGGCCGGCTGTCGGACGTGGAGCTGACGGCGCGCCTGCTGGAGGTGGCGGCTCTGGAGGGCGTGTCGTACGTGCAGGACGGCCTCGAGGCGCTCGTCTTCTCGGCGCAGGGCGACATGCGTCAGGCGCTCAACAACCTACAGTCCACCGTCGCCGGCTACGGACACGTCAACTCGGACAATGTCTTCAAGGTCTCTTCTTCAATGGGAGGAGGCGCGGAAGGAGATGGATGGAAGATTGAGGTTGTAAGTTGCAGGTGTGCGACGAGCCGCACCCGCTTCTGGCGAAGGACATGCTCGACCACTGCGTCAAGTCTGAGCTGGACGAGGCGTACCGTATAGTGAGCCACCTGTGGCGACTGGGCTACTCGGCCGAGGACATCGTCGGCATGCTCTTCCGCGTCGCCAAGTCACAACGAGCTGCCCGAGCTTCTCAAGCTCGAGTACATCAAGGTACGCCGTGTATTTGTGTGTGCCCCCATTCTTGCTGTGCCCTCCCCCCCCCTCCCGCCGCTCCCCCGCCCACTTCCGTCTCCAGGAGATCGGCCAGTGCCACCTGACGGTCGTAGAAGGCGGCGACACCCTTCTGCAGCTGGCGGCGCTCACGGCGCGTCTCTGCAAGAAGACACTGCCGCCTGAACTGCTCGTCCTCTGTCGCCCCCCCCCCCCTTCACGCGTGAACGCTGTCGTGTCCACTGCTTGTGGTACATTCATTCAAACCCTCTGTAGCGACAGGCAACGTGACTTGGTCGATTGTCAAGCTGTATGCCACCTTGAACAGAAATCTAAATTGTGTACCGACGCGAACGCTGAACCAAGACATACTCAGACCAGCTGCAGTTGGTAGCTTTCCCGTGGTCGTCGCTCCTTGCTGGTTTGTAAACGTCAAAATGCAATAAAGTTGCAAGGCGCTTGGTTCACGTTGCTCCTACTAACTGTTTATTGCTTTTGCTTCTTTGGCACGTTTGGGAGTCAATTGTCCGTGACTGCAGATGTCGGATGCGTGCACGATGCGCAATCTGCCCCTGAGAGTGGAGGAAAGGCGCCGCGTACGAGAACCGATGCGCCCGCTTCCTCTTGCCAAACTGCAGCAGGCGAGGAATGCGCCTCTCTCACAGTACTTTGAAGTTTCAGGTCAGTAGTATACCCCCCCCCTATTTAAGGCGCAAAGTTACGCCCGTGCGCCGTAGATTTGGGCATAACTTTTTGGGCGTATTTTTTATTTTTTTATTTGGGCGTAAATTTGGCTGTTTCAGGTCCGAGCTCAGGTGCTGATTGGGCGCTCTAGGGCAGGGGCGCGGTTCGGCAGGATCCGATCGCTAGTGCATTACGTCGTTACGTGCGAATATAACAGCGATAAACATGCGGCGTCGAATTAATCGGCGTCAAAATGTCATTCTGAACCGACCTACTGCGGATTTCAGCAATAGAACGGACATTCGTGTACCTACGTAAGCCAATTTTACAGCAATAGAACCGGCGCTGTTTGTTCCTAATACACAGAACTACGAGGGGTCCTTGCATGAGTGAAACGTGGCAGTAACGGCTTTTCGTTTTCGTCAACGCGGCGACCGATCCCAGTAGCGAGGCCTAGAGCACATAGGCGCTGACAAACGCAGCACAGGAGCGCGGCGCACAAGCGCGCAAACGAGCGGGCAGGCACACCCGGTGGACAACCCCAACGCTTCTCGGGCATAGGATCGGGGCAGCTGGGGGTTGCGACACGGAGGGGCGTGCGGCGGCGGTCGAGCGGCACAGCAGTGGACGGCGCGCAGCAGCTCGGTGGCGACGGCGGTCACGGGGCTCGTGTTCTCGGCATCCGCCAGGCCGCCGTCGTCCGGGCGCCACGAAACGAGACAGACATGAATTTTCAGACACAGCAACAGCACAGCGACCTTGGGCGGCGGCTTAGCGAGGCGATAGGCGCTGCGTCACCCCCTCCGAGTCGGCGGCAGAGCGTTTGGCGGCGAAGGGTGGGCGACAGCTCGTTCCGCCTCAGCGACCGTTCAGCGCCTCGGTGAGTCCGCAGCGTCGGCGGCGGCATAGTCAGCAACGGCGGCGGAGGAAGGGCGCGGCAGGGGTGAGGCGGCGGAAGCTTGCGCCACGGCGAGCGGGTGGTGAAGTCGGCACTACCAGGGCGCGGATCCCGGAACACGGCGGCAGAGGCGCGCCCAGTAGCTCGGCGGCGCCGTCGATGTGGTGCGCAGCACCACGTACCACAACTTGCTGCAGGGCGGTGAAGTAGTAGAGGCAGCCATAGATTGCAATTTTGTACATTCTCGGTTCAGCCAAAATAATCAGGGTGTACGTGGCAGGCGTACAACCCTAATATGTGAGCACTTCCTAATGCGGTTGTTATTTTTCAGTCGCTTTAACTCTTATTGCCTAAACGGATAGTGCAAATGAGAGCTCAAAAGAACCGCCTTCTAGACGGAATGATGAGCCGTCCCTGTGTTTTGGTACTGAGCACATTAAGACGAAATGTCCGAAAATGTTCCGAAAAAGTGGTGATTTTTTTTTTTCCTGTTCTGCATACACTTTTTGGGGCGCCGCTCTGGAACGCTGCTGTCGATTTTGACGAAACTTGGCGTGAACACGTGGTATATAATCGCAATTTTGTGCCCCAAGGTAAATTCGTCTAGGTGCTACGGATCTAGAGTTATGGCCGATTTGTATTTTTTGGGACATAGTCGTTTATTTTTGGCCAAAACCCGACAAGAGTAAAAGTCAAAAAAAGCGAGATAAACCCCCAAATGTTTTTGATATTTCGTGAACAGCTTTACAAAAGAATGTCTGGGGCGCTTGCATGACATTTGAAATTCTAACCACATAATGAGATATTGGGTACCAAAATTTCTGGAAATCCGACCAAAAAAAGTTTGTGACCTATAGGCGCTTCAACCGTTCGTGATACCGCTGTGCTGTAATGACAAAAGTTAATCGTCCGGACTTGGAATAGGTTATTTTGACAAATAGGAGCATTGATGCCCATGTCTTGTCAGCCCTCTTCGAAAGGCCATTTTTTAGGTGTTTTGTTCCAAAAGTTTGTTAGCTATAGACGCTTCAACCGTTCGTCGCAGAGCTGTGCTGTAATGATGAAAGTTACTCGTCTGGACCTGGAATAGGTCACTTTCGAAAATGAGGAGCGCTCCGATTTCCATGTTTCGCAGCTCGACCCTCTTGGCACACCCCCATTTTGGACAAAATTGAAAGCTATGATCGTGCATTATTTTTCATTTCCTGAACGAATTCTGGCGCGCTGATAGCTCAAAAAAAACGCATTAAAGGGGGAATCAACTAATCATAACACGCTTACATACGCTTGTGGCTACCGAGAAGTTTTGAGATGGCAGGACCACTTTACATAACAGTTCTTGGTTTTCGCCCCACTCGCGCCTTCATTAATTGGACGGAAACCTCGCAGGCATCTATGCTCCACATCAAAAAATGAAATCAGCGAAAGACTCTTGCTACATGCCAGCTATGGTTTCTGGGCACATTCTTTTTCTACCATGTTCCCAAAATCAGAAGGTAGCTGGTTCGAATCCCAGTAACCCTGCCTGTGCCTTATCACATGCTCCCTTGAAAACCCATAAGCGTTACTTACTCCAGTGTCTCCAGTATCCACATTTTTGTCTCTATTTCTGAGGTTCTTCTACAGAATTTTGGTAATTTTTAGAGTTAAAATATATTTATATAAACGAATGTTGGCTGACAGCCCCTGATGCATGAAAATGGCACATCTGCGCACACCCGCACGCACGCACGCGCACGCGCCGCGCGCGCGCGCACGCACGCACGCACGCACGCACGCACGCACACAAGCACGCACGCACGCACGCACAATGTTTTTTTTTTTTTTAATCTCTTACAAAAAACACTTATAAAAAATTTGCAGGTGGCTACATCGCGTTTCATATGGCTTTATTGTGCAACCATCGCACACAGCCATGCGCTCCGCTCCACACTGTTTTTTTCTGATGCATTAGGCATGGTGGTTTGCATAAATATTTTTTTTTTTTTGTGTGTGCGCTTTCTTGAGTTACATTATACCCTACTTCAATCTTTGATTATCTTCATCTTTGTTCTGTTACTAAAAGCACTGTACCTAAGGAAAGCGGATTTTTTTTTTTTTTGCAGCTGGACTGCCTTCCAAATTTTTTTAAAGAAGGATCATCTGATGATGGCAACTTTTAATCGCGTTTTTTCAAACTGGGCCTAATCAGGGTGTACGCGTCAGCGTACAACCCTAATATGTGACGACTTCTGAATGCGGGTTTTTGAATTTTCGATCGCTATAACTTTTGATTGCCTGAACGGATTTTGGCGTGTTATGGCTCAAATAAACCGCCTTCTTCTGGGGAATCGAACGCGCCATAACGCGTTTCCTTGTTTTACTGAATGGGGTCAGTAGTTCCAAAAATGTTTCGCAAACGCGTTTTTTTTTTTTCATGTTCTCTGCCACTTTTTTGAGCGCCGCTCGCGAACGCCAAGAGCGATGGCCTGAAACTTGGCGTGTAAGCGCGGCCCATGATGGCATTTTCAACATGCAAAGCATTTGCTCTAGGTCCTACCAGTGTTGAGTTATGGCCGATTTTCCCCGTTTTTTTGGACATAGTCGTTTTTTTGGCCAAAAATTTTTTCGCTAAAGGCGCCACAACCCCACAAAGCAGAGATTTGCTATAATGGTGAAAGTTGATCGCCTAGACATGTAGCATTGTACTTTCAACAAATTGGGCGCGACCAGTGTCTATATCGACAATGGCGATTTTTTTTTATAGTTCCGACAAGAGTAAAACTCCAAAAAATGCCATGTAAACCCCCAATTTTTTTTTATTTTCGTGAACAATACGTCAAGGCGAGTCATCGGTGGTCAATGTTTTTAAAGTTTCATCACTGGATAATGAGATATGAGCTCCTGAACCTTCGAAAAATGATTTTATTTTTAATTTTTTTTTTTATAATTTTTTTGTTAAATTAATCGGCATGAAACTTTGCAAACATATGCTGTATACAATCAGAAATTAATCCCCCAAATGGATTCTTCCTAAATGCCCACAATCTTGAGATCCGGAACACTTAGTAATGTTGCGTCTTGGACAAAATAAGGTCGCGGGGACTCCGCTGGCGCTCGCCATCTCTTAAAAACCAATCAATATTGCGTTACCCCAGTGCCTTCCTGCCCCCCCCTAAGTCTCGAACACCTAGGACGTGCTGCAACTCCTCGAGTTACAGAATCAGGGGATGAACACCAGCGAGTGGCGCATGACGCGCTCGTTACCCCAAGCCCGACCACGAGGACGCCACCACAACCAGCATGCTCGTTGAGGACGCGTCCTATGCGACCATCTGCGCGGCCAAGATGGTGGTCAACTACGGCGTGCGTGCGTGCGTGCATGCGTGCGTGCGTGCGTGCGCTCGTGCGTGCATGCGTACAAAAGTGCGTGCGTGCGGGGGGGTGCGTGCGTGCGTGCGTGAGTGCGTGCGTGCGTGCGTGCGCGCGTGCGTGCGTCGTTCGTGCGTGCGAGAGTGCGTCAGTGCGTGCTTGCGTGCGTGCGTGCGTGCGTGCGTGCGTGTGGTGCGTGTGTGCGGTGCGAGAGTGCAGGCGTGCGTGCGTGCGTGTGTGCGTGCGTGCGTGCGTGCGTGCGTGCGTGCGTGCGTGCGTGCATGCGTGCGTGCGTGCGTGCGGGCGTGCTTGCGTGCGTCGGTGTGTGCGTGCGCGCATGCAAGAGTGCGGGTGGACGTGCGTGCGTGCGTGCGTGCGTGCGTGAGTGCGTGCGTGCCTGCGTGGGTGGGGGGCGTGCGCGTGTGTGTGTGCGGGCGTGCTTGCGTGCGTGAATGTGTGCCTTGTGAGGTTGCACATGAGAGTGCACATCCCAAAAGCACTTGAAGTCAGCCAAAAAACATTTTAACATCTGAAAAGAAAAACGAAAAAACTGAAAAAAATGCAGGGTGGTTCATGGGAACAACATGGGTGGGGCAGGAAGGGACACTGGGGTAACGCAATATTGATTGGTTTTTAAGAGATGGCAGAGACGCCAGCGGGAGTCGAACCCGCGACCTCTCGATTTGTTGTCCAAGACGCAACATTACTAAGTGTTCCGGATCTCAAGATTGTGGGCATTTAGGAAGAATCCATTTGGGGGATTAATTTCTGATTGTATACAGCATATGTTTGCAAAGTTTCATGCCGATTAATTTAACAAAAAAATTATAAAAAAAAAAATTAAAAATAAAATCATTTTTCGAAGGTTCAGGAGCTCATATCTCATTATCCAGTGATGAAACTTTAAAAACATTGACCACCGATGAGCTCGCCTTGACGTATTGTTCACGAAAATAAAAAAAAATTGGGTGTTTACATGGCATTTTTTGGAGTTTTACTATTGTCGGAACTATAAAAAAAAATCGCCATTGTCGATATAGACACTGGTCGCGCCCAATTTGTTGAAAGTACAATGCTACATGTCTAGGCGATCAACTTTCACCATTATAGCAAATCTCTGCGATGAGCGGTTGAGGCGCCTATAGCGCACAAAATTTTGGCCAAAAAAACGACTATGTCCAAAAAAACGGGGAAAATCGGCCATAACTCAACACTGGTAGGACCTAGAGGCAAATGCTTTGCATGTTGAAAATGCCATCATGGGTCGCGCTTACACGCCAAGTTTCAGGCCAATCGCTCTTGGCGGTCGCGAGCGGCGCTCCAAAAAAGGGGCAGAGAACATGAAAAAAAAAAAGACGCGTTTGCGAAACATTTTTGGAACTACTGACCCCATTCAGTAAAACAAGGAAACGCGTTATGGCGCGTTCGATGCCCCAGAAGAAGGCGGTTTATTTGAGCCATAACGCGCCGAAATCCGTTCAGGCAATCAAAAGTTATAGGCGATCGAAATTTCAAAAACCCGCATTCAGAAGTCGTCACATATTAGGGTTGTACGCTGACGCGTACACCCTGATTAAGGAAAATTTTGCAGGTGGCTGCAAAAAAAAAGAGAATATGTGACGCTCCTTTAGGCCCAGTTTGAAAAAACGCGGTATTAAAAGTTGCCACTTCATCAGATGATCAACTTCAGTTTGGACAAACCGTGTATAATCGAACCAAGCGCAGCAACACGTCACATATTCGGCGTTTGTTGTGCTCGCTTGGATCACTGGAAAGGCAGTCCAGGCTGCATGAGGACCGAGGCCTTTCATTCCTTGGACTCAGAGACGAGAGCGGGCCTTGTCCTTGACTGGACGTCTACAGATGGCAGTTCCGTCCGTCCATAGGCACAGGCTAACAGAAGCGGAACAAAGATGAACGAGAATCGAAGATTGAACGTAAGGCATACAATGTACTTGGTACTCAAGATCGTGAATTGATGGTGCATATCACTTACTGTAAGATCAAGCCACATATTAAAAATTTAAGATGGGCAGGGTAGCGAAATTATTTATGCAGAATCTTTGGCTGTGTGCCCTGTCCATCCATACGATGCCTAATGAATGATGCGCATCGTCAGAGAGATGAAAGAGTTTGTGAGGGTGGATTGATAGTGGTAGTGTTGTGGCTGTGTGCGATGGCTCGCACAACAAACGTCGAATATGTGACGTGTTGCTGCGCTTGGTTCGATTATACACGGTTTGTCCAAACTGAAGTTGATCATCTGATGAAGTGGCTACTTTTAATACCGCGTTTTTTCAAACTGGGCCTAAAGGAGCGTCACATATTCTTTTTTTTTGCAGCCACCTGCAAAATTTTCCTTAATACAGTGTTTTTTCGTAAAAGAAAGATTAATCAAAAACTCACGCACGCACACACATACAAACCCACAGCAGCAGACCAGAACGGACGCATGCTCAGTGTTGCACCATAAAGCTTATGAAAAGCGTGTACCACTGTACACATTGTGCGTGCGTGCGTGCGTGCGTGTGTGCGTGCGTGCGTGCGTACGTGCGTGCGTGCGCGCGCGTGCGTGCGTGCGCGTGCGTGCGTGCGGGTGTGCAGATGTGTCATTTTCATGTATCAGGGGCTGTAGCGAGCATTCGTCTATAAATATATTTCTAGCTCAAAAAATTACCAAAATTCTGGTAAAAGAACCTAGAAAAGAGACAAAAAATGTGGAATGGACTGGAGACACTCAGTAAAGCAACGCTGATGGGTTTTCCAAGGGGACACGTGCAAAGGCACAGGCAGGCGTTACTGGGATTCGAACCAGCGACCTCTTGATTTAGGGAACATGGTAAAAAAAGAATGTGCCCAGTAAACCATAGCTGGCATGTAGCAAGAGTCTCTCCGCCGATTTCATTTTTTGATGTGGAGCATAGATGCCTGCGAGGTTTCCGTCCAATTGATGCAGGCGCGAGTGGGCGACGAACCAAGAAGCTTGTTATGTAAAGTCGGTCCTGCCATCTCCAAAAACTTCTCGGTAATGCACAAGCGTATGGAAGCGTGTTATGACTTAGTCGATTCCCCCTTTGAATGCGCTTCTTTTGAGCTATCACGCGCCAGAATTCGTTCAGGAAATGAAAAATAATGCACGATCATAGTTCCAAATTTTGTCCAAAATGGGGGTGTGCCAAGAGGGTCGAGCTGCGAAACATGGAAATCGGAGCGCTCCCATTTCGAAAGTGACCTATTCCAGGTCCAGACGAGTAACTTTCATCATTACAGCACAGCTCTGCGACGAACGGTTGAAGCGTCTATAGCTAACAAACTTTTGGAACAAAACACCTAAAAAATGGCCTTTCGAAGAGGGCTGACGGAGACATCGGCATCGGAGCCTCCCATTTGTCGAAAGTAACCTATTCCAAGTCCGGACGATTAACTTTTGTCATTACAGCACAGCGGTATCACGAACGGTTGAAGCGCCTATAGGTCACAAACTTTTTTTGGTCGGATTTCCAAAATTTTGGTACCCAATATCTCATTATGTGGTTAGAATTTCAAATGTCATGCAAGCGCCCCAGACATTCTTTGTAAAGCTGTTCACGAATATCAAAAAACATTTGGGGGTTTACTCGGCTTTTTTTCGACTTTTACTCTTGTCGGGTTTTGGCCAAAAATAAACGACTATGTCCCAAAAAATGACCAAATCGGCCATAACTCTAGATCCGTAGCACCTAGACGAATTTACCTTGGGGCACAAAATTGCGATTATATACCACGTGTTCACGCCAAGTTTCGTCAAAATCGACAGCAGCGTTCCAGAGCGGCGACCCAAAAAGTGTGTGCAGAACAGGAAAAAAAAAATCACCACTTTTTCGGAACATTTTCGGACATTTCGTCTTAATGTGCTCGAGTACCAAAACGCGGGACGGCTCATTCGATTCCGGTCTAGAAGGCGGTTCTTTTGAGCTATCATTCGCCACAATCCGTTCAGGCAATCAAGAGTTATAAGCGACTGAAAATTCAACAAACCGCATTGAGGAAGTGCTCACATATTAGGGTTGTACGCTGCCGCGTACACCCTGATTATTTTGGCTGAACCGAGAATGTACAAAATTGCAATCTATGGCTGCCTCTACTACTTCACCGCCCTGCAGCAAGTTGTGGGGTACGTGGTGCTGCTGCACCACATCGACGGCGCCGCCGAGCTACTGGGCGCGCCTCTGCCGCAGTGCTACTACCCGGATCCGCGGCCCGTTGATCAAGTGCCGACTTCACCCACCCGTCTCGCCAGTGGCGGCCAAGCTCCGGCCCAAGCCTCACCGCTGCCGCGCCCTTACTCCGCCGCCGTTGCTGACTATGCCGCCGCCGACGCTGCGGACTCCACCGAGGCGCTGAACGGTTCGCTGAGGTGGAACGAGCTGTCGCCCACCCTTCGCCGCCAAGACGCTCTGCCGCCGACTCCGGAGGGGGTGGACGAGCAGCGCCTCATCGCCCTCGCTCAAGCCGCCGCCCAAGGTCGCTGTGCTGTTTGCTGTGTCTGTAAAATTCATGTCTGTCTCGTTTAGTGGCGCCCGCAGACGACGGCGGCCTGGCGGATGCCGAGAACACGAGCCCCGTGACCGCCGTTCGCGCCCACCGAGCTGCTGCGCGCCGTTCCACTGCTGTGCCGCTCGACCGCCGCCGCACGCCCCTCTCCGTTCGTCGCAACCCCCAGCTGCCCCGATACTGATGCCCGAGAAGCGTTGGGGTTGACGTCCACCGGGTGTGCCTGCCCGCTCGTTTGCGCGCTTGTGCGCCGCGCTCCTGTGCTGCGTTTTGTCAGCGCCTCATGTGCGTCTAGGCCTCGCTACTGCGCGATCGGTCGCCGCGTTGACGAAAAATTACGAAAAGCCGTTACTGCCACGTGTTCGACTCATGCAAACGACCCTGCGTAGTTCTGTGTATTAGGAACAAACAGCGCCGGTTCTATTGCTGTAAAATTGGCTTACGTAGGTACACGAATGTCCGTTCTATTGCTGCAAAATCCGCACGTAGGTCGGTTCAATAGACATTTTGACGCCGATTGAATTCGACGCCGCATGTTTGATCGCTGTGTAATATTCGCACGTAACGACGTAGATGCACTTGAGCGGATCGGATCGTGCCGAACCGCGCCCCTGCCTGAGCGCCCGATCGACCACCTCAGAGCTCGCGACCTGAAACGGCCAAATGTTACGCCCAAATAAAAAAATAAAAAATGACGCCCAAAAAGTTATGCCCAAAATCTACGGCGCACGGGCGTAACTTTGCGCCGTAGATGGGGGGGGGGGGGTATACTACTGACCTGTAAACTTCAAAGTACTGTGAGAGAGGCGCATTGCTCGCCTGCTGCAGTTTGGGCAAGAGGAAGCGGGCGCATCGGTTCTCGTACGCGTGCGCCTTTCGCTCCACTCTCAGGGGCAGATTGCGCATCGTGCACGCATCCGACATCTGCAGTCACGGACAATTCGACTCCCAAACGTGCCAAAGAAGCAAAAGCAATAGAACAGTCTGGTAGGAAAGCAACGTGAACGCAAGCGCCTTGCAACTTTATTGCATTTCTGACGTTTACAAACCAGCAAGGAGCGACGACCACGGGAAAGCTACCAACTGCAGCTGGTCTGAGATATGTCTTGGTTCAGCGTTCGCGTCGGTACACAAATTAGATTTCTGTTCAAGGTGGCATACAGCTTGACAATCGACCAAGTCACGTTGCCTGTCGCTACAGAGGGTTTGAATGAATGTACCACAAGCAGTGGACACGACAGCGTTCACGCGTGAAGGGGGGGGGGGGGGGTCAGAGGACGAGCAGTTCAGGCGGCAGTGTCTTCTTGCAGAGACGCGCCGTGAGCGCCGCCAGCTGCAGAAGGGTGTCGCCGCCTTCTACGACCGTCAGGTTGCACTGGCCGCTCTCCAGGAGACGGAAGTGGGCGGGGGAGCGGCGGGAGGGGGGGGGGGAGGGCACAGCAAGAATGGACACACACAAATACACGGCGTACCTTGATGTACTCGAGCTTGAGAAGCTCGGGCAGCTCGTGTGACTTGGCGACGCGGAAGAGCATGCCGACGATGTCCTCGGCCGAGTAGCCCAGTCGCCACAGGTGGCTCACTATACGGTACGCCTCGTCCAGCTCAGACTTGACGCAGTGGTCGAGCATGTCCTTCGCCAGAAGCGGGTGCGGCTCGTCGCACACCTGCAACTTACAACCTCAATCTTCCATCCATCTCCTTCCGCGCCTCCTCCCATTGAAGAAGAGACCTTGAAGACATTGTCCGAGTTGACGTGTCCGTAGCCGGCGACGGTGGACTGTAGGTTGTTGAGCGCCTGACGCATGTCGCCCTGCGCCGAGAAGACGAGCGCCTCGAGGCCGTCCTGCACGTACGACACGCCCTCCAGAGCCGCCACCTCCAGCAGGCGCGCCGTCAGCTCCACGTCCGACAGCCGGCCGTAGCGCAGCATCGCGCAACGCGACTGGATCGGCTCTGCGAGCGCAGCCAAATAGGCAACAGTCGGCAACAGCGGAGGCTGCTCCTCCTCAGGCACCGATGATCTTGTCGGACTGATTGCAGGCGAGCGCGAAGCGCGTCGTCCGCGAGTAGATCTCCATGGTGCGACGGAGCGCCTGCTGCGCGCCCTCCGTCATGCTGTCCGCCTCGCCGAGGACCACGATCTTGTGCATGCCCGCCGGCAGGCTCGCCTTCTGCGCGGCGAACTGCTTCACGCGGTTCCGAACCACGTCGATGCCCCTGCAGGCAAGGCGCCCTCACTCCTCTCCCTCCCGCACCGCAACTAAAAGCGGTGACGCACCTGTCGCAGGAGGCGTTCAACTCGAGCACCGCCTCCTTGCAGGCGGCGCCGAGCATCTGACGGGCCATGCAGAGAATGCTCGTCGTCTTGCCGCAGCCCGGAGGACCCTGCAAGGCGTCAACACACAGTCGGCCTCCATCCATCAAACGTAACGAGCCACACAGACCGCGATGATGATGTTGGGCACGTTGCCCTCTTTGGCGAAGACTTTGAGTCGCGTGACGGTCTCCTCGTTGCCCACGACCTCGTCCAGCCGTTGCGGTCGATACTTCTCAACCCTGCAGCTGAGGAGACCATCCATCGTAGCTGACTGGGCCCAATACAAACCCCTCCTCACCATGGTTCAGAAGAATGTGTCGACATAGCCGCAGACGGTGACAGTAAACACTCGATGCACACACTCTGCGTAAAGCACCAGAGGCGAGGAGCGTGTGTGGAGAACTCACGCGAAGATAAGTGAGTCAGTGACTATTTAGGATGAATCTCCAGTCCCAAGCAACAAAGGTTGAACCACACGTATCCCTCATTCGCTTCGCGAAGAACCGTTTTCAAATTTTTAAAGGACACTACAACAATTTGTATTGGGTGCGTTAGCCGAGTGGTACACACCCAAAACCGGTGATAATGATACGGTAGTCAAAAATTTTAAAAAATGTTAATGAAAAGTTTAATGATGTTTAAGTTAGTGACGCGCGAGTGGGCATGTGTGTGAGAGCATACCTGTTCCCGCCAGCGAGGGTCTGGGGGGAGGAAAAACCCAAATTTTTCGGATTTTTCAAAAATTTTTGGCGAGCAAAAAATCTGGGGGGGAAGAATTGTTAACTTGTTTTTAGATAGTGTAAAAGGTCATTTTTAAACGGAAATGTACCGAAAATGGCCTGAAATAAAGCAAAAGTTTTACCCTTTTTTCGAAAAATTTACCTGAAAAAATCGGGGTGGGGAGGTTGGGTGGGGGAAGAATTTTTCTGGGTAGGGAGGTCCCCCCCCCCCAGGAACAGGTGTGTGAGGGACATCGAGTGGCGCAGATGGTTTTTTTTTTGACAAAAAATTTTACAACAACGCATACAAACTGGGATACGATCGGCTGAGATACGAAGCAAACGTTACAAACAGAGCAATACACAACGATTATCTGTTCAGTAATGCGCCGAACAGCAGCTCAAACATCATTCGGCGACGGAACACAGGCATGTCAGCCTGTGTGAAGTCGAATGGCGAGTCGCGGCTCAGACATTCGGCCACCTGGCAGACGAAGACGCCGCAGTCGAAGCCGTTCCTCTGCTGTGGGACGGGCTCGCCTCGTCGAACCGCCAGGCCGCCCAGCACGTCGCCCTGACCATACGTATCTGCGAAGTCTTCGACGCACGCCCTAGAATAAAAAATGGTATCACTTTCCAGACACCCCCCCCCCCTCTCCAAAGAAGCAGCTTACGCGAGAATGGTCGCTTCTTGCTGGCCGCTGCGGTTGAAGGAGTCGTACCACCGGACTTCTCGAACTCGAAAGTCGACAGTCTTAACGCGGGAAGGTGGTTATAAGACTCTCATGAGGGGTCAGCGAACAGTAGTCATAATTAAACCTCTCCACTCCCCCACCCACCACGAGGATCCAGTGTCCGCCGCTCAGAGGGTGGTTGGTCTTGGTCGTAGTCGTACGAGGATTCACTGGCAAAAGCCACAGCTGTGCTTTTGCCGAAACCGCACGTTGCAACCAGCGGCCAACGTCTGCCCCAGAGATGACCCGCGTGTAGACGAAAGGGTCGAACGCCAGCGTGGATGGCCAGTTCGAGCGCCGGCATCGCATTTGAATTAGTTTCAGGTAAAGCAGCAGAAACTGAAAAGCGAACCGTGCGACTATCAATTATTTTGTGTTCGAGCTTCACAGACGTCGTCCATGAGAGGCGCGTTCTCAGAAATGTGACGAAACTCGACCATTTGAATTTGCGCCTTGTACTCTCCACCAGCGTCTTCATTCGTCACCACGAGATCGGGCACAAACTCGGCATCGACGCTGAGCCGCCGTTCTACCTCGGCCCACTGCTCCGCCGTCAAGGACGTAATTCTGGCAGTTCTGTTAGCCGACGTCGGCTGCGTGGGGGTCATACATGTAACCGGGTTTTTGAAGTGGGGGGGGGGGTCTGAGAGACTTCTGGGGGGGGGCGTGGGGGGTACTCAGATTTGAAGAGGGAAAGGGTCCCAGAAAGGGAAAAAAAGTACCAAAATGGTGTCTAAATAAGCACTTTTCAGTCGATCGGCGACAGTTCGTCCAGCCGGGAATGTGCGCCGCGATGCTCTCAGGCCCAACAAGCGGAATTTGGTCCGCGAGCGTCTTTGCAATGGCCAGACTCTCGATTTGTGCCTACGAACGAATGGAAATCCCCAGTAAACGTCAAAAGTTATATAATTTGCAGTACCTGTCTATGAGCCTGACGGGGGTCCATGTCGTTCTGCTGAACAGCGCGGCAAAACTTCCTGTCCAGTTTCTTCGCCTCCACCTGCTGACGAGACAGAAGGGGGCACTGAGGGTGATGTTCGGCGCACCACGCACCGCTCGCGGCGACGCCTCCAGTAGACCTCATAATCAAAGTCGGTATCAAACCGCTGCTTTTTCTGCTTTCCTTGGCAAACAGTTTGTAGCACGGATTGCAGCGGTAGTACGTGTCACCGGTAGACGATACAGGGCCATAGCGTGTGTATAGACGAAACTTCTCGCCTTCGCGTACCACCAGCACTTTTCCTTTCAGATTCGCGGCCAGCAAAAAGTGCTGCGACTCCGAGCTTTCTTGATTCTTCTCTGAGAACTGAGACGGCTCTTCTGAAAGCTCATCAGAACCGCAGGTGGGTGGACAATTCAGAATCCCGTCCTGTCGACAGAATCGTCTGTCGAACGCACGCCGCAAGCTTTGCACTTCTGCAGCCACAGAGGAGACGCTCTTCTCGATGGCGGCCAGTCTGGTGTTCAGCAAGGAAGTCGGGTCAGCAGAGAAAGTCAGCTCCGCCGTCAGCTCCGCCGCACTCGGCCCGATGGTCCCCGAAACACGGGTCTATTGTACCCCGGGCCGAGACGACGGCGGATGGCTGAACGGCGGCCTGAAGACGGGATTCCAAAGAATTCCTTAGCTGAGACAACCGCGGTTTCTCGACGCCGTTCTTGACGATTCTGGGTCGTCCGAGAGGACGACTGCCGATGCTGTCGTCCCTAATGTGACGAAGAACTGACGCAGCACTGACGCGCTGGCCTGACAGCCTCTAAAAATCACATGTATAGCAAGCAGCACATAAAGTACAGAATAATCATGCAGTAAAACCGAGATTTCGGGAGCCAATTTTCGATGCGACAAAACAGATCTTCCAGACTTGTAGTCGGAGATCAGACGCTGAACATCACGCCTCGTCCACACATTCGACCGAAAAGTTCCGCAAGGATTCGCCATTAAATTTTAAATTTTACGATTTTTTACGCTTTAGTTAGCAACTTACAAAACCGCGCCTACCGTACATGCAAAAAACGCAGCGCTTCGGCTTTTTTTGACTGCTTCGGCATTTTCTGACTGCTTCGGCATTATTTTGAACGTTAACACCCTTGGCATGACAATTTTTTGCAGTCTATACATTTCCTTTTAACGGTTCCTTTATTTCTGTGCAGTTTTCACTACTTTTTGGCGCTGATGCTTCGCAATTTTTGGCGCTGCTTCGGCATTTTCGGAACGCTGCTTCGGCATTAATATCACTCTGACCCGACGCGTTATATTGGTGTCGGTATTTTGACGGTGAAAGGTGGTTATCCGCGCGCCACTTTGAAAATACTCAGGACTAACATACCTAAATTGAATCCCATAAACATACCGTAGACTGCAACAAAATTGAAGCCTTGCAGAGCGTAAGGCTAAGCGGGCGGAAAAGCCTAACAACCAAAGCAACGACATCATAAATCATGCTCCACACAAATCGTAGACTGTTTTCACTGACTCATTCTGGAGTAGTAACCACTAGTTCCTTCGAATGTTCTAAGTGCCTAACACAACGTTTGAATATACAGGGTGGGCCACCCAAAAGTCCGCCCCTTTGAATGCCTCAATCACGCATTCACGCTCTATGCAGAAGCAATTGTGACGAAATTTTGCACATCAGTAGTCCCTGGTTTAACTTAGACTTTGCCAAAGTTTGGGCTCGTCTAGCTTGGAGATGGGCATTTTATATCCGCACTGCGGTATAATCACAGATTTTCGAAGTGTCGACATCTGAGGGAATGAAGTTTTGGCATCTTTTGACCAAGGAATGACAATTTTCTGGCAAAATTCAGGTTCGATGCTTTAAAAAGCCAATCAAAGCTTGCTTTCCGTTCGTCCATATTCTGACTGTTGTGCGAATAGACCACCTCCTTGACGATGCCGCAAATTGAAAAGTCCACGGGTGAAAGGTCTGGGGAGCGGGGAGGCCATTCAATGAGGACACCTTCTGCCGACTCCAGCGCTCGTCTATGTAGGTACGTCGTTCTCATTTAGTAAACTAACTTTCTAGAAAACTATTCCAGTAACTGATTCCAGCCTATAAAGAGTCCCGCATACTAAGCAGCGCTTGAGTGGTGCTTCTTCGTGAGCTTACATTGAGTTTCATTGACAAAAAGAATAATGGAATCTGCGGCCGTGAGTGAGCAGCTGGCCAGCGCGTGGGAGGAGACGACAGAGCTGGTCGAGCGGCTCTTGCGCGACCACGGCAAGGCTGTCGACGCCAGCTGCTCGACACGCGCGCAGCAGGACGCAGACGAGACGATGGCAACGTTCAAGGTGACGACGACGGAGCGAGACCATGAACGTGGTGTCGACACTGACACGGTCTCCATTCAGTGGTTCACCTGGAACGACGCGTCGACAGCGTTGACCTGCGAGCAGTGGCGCAACGTCCATGCCATTGCAGCGCTGCTGCAGCCACTCGTTGTGCGTTCGCGAGAACCAAACGCTGCGCATGACGACGCGACGCGAGCCCTCTCTTGGCAGAACCGACTGGAAAACGCGCGCGTCGACGGCTGCGACTTCTCGGTAGCAAGGGAGCGTCTGCAACGGCGGATCTAGGGGGGGGGGGGGGGGCGAAAGGGGCGATCGCCCCCATAGCTGGGCAGATTGAGTGCGGGGCGGGCGGGAGGCGAGGGGCGACAGGTGGGTGGCAGGCGAGGGTGAATGAAGGGCAAGTGGGTAGGCGAGGGGCGAAGGGTGGGCAGTATATGATGGGCGAAGTCAAGCGCGAGCTGGCAAACCAGAGGTTTAGCAGATGTCTACTTATTTCCTTTAGATTAACGCACTACCCATACGCGCAAAAGGCAGGATATAGGATTCCCCAAGCTATAAAATTTTGCCTGCGGCGCTGAGGTGAGCACGCCCTTGGGCGAGGTCAACCTTGGGCCAGGGAGCATTCAGTTGTTAGCGAACCTGGCCAACAGTAACGGATCTAGGGAGGGGGGGGGGGGGGGATGCTCCCTCCCAAAATCGAGAATCTGGGGCGAAGAAGGGGAGCGCTGGGCCAAGAAGAAGAAGCGTCCTAGCGAACCTACTTTACCGCATAAAAATGCGTGTAGGTGGTCGAAAATCGCAAAAATTTTCGCCTGCGGCGGCGATTTTATGGATTGCTTGCCAATAATAGATCGATTTGGTGCCGAAAACATCGTAGAAAAGACCCAGCATCTCTAAATATCAACAGGGTTCCGCCATCTGCTAAATCCTTACCCCCCTCCGAACACTGGCGGATCCAGGATTTTCTGACAGGGGGGGGGCAAGCTCAAAATTTTTTTTCCGCTTAAATTTCAATTGGAGAGCTATATTTCGCGCGTTAGGCGCTGGAGCCCACTTTTCGCATGTTTTTCAACACTTACAACAGGCAGTGTCGCTACAAAACACACATTTTGCATTTTTGCGGTTCTTTAGGTTGTTTTTAGTAGAATACGTGAGACATTTTGTTCAAGTTTTCGAAATCGCGCCGCAGGCGAAAATTTTCAATGTTAACTGCCTCATTCCTTAGAATTTCAAGGAATTTAGCATGAGTTGTGGCCAAAAAGTATGCACAAAAGCGCGCGCCGCAGGCGAAAATTTTGGTTTTCCAACCTACATCTGAGCATTATTTTATTGGGCGAAACAGTCACATTAGGTCAGCTTGCATCCCTTGCCCCCTTTACGCGCCTTACGTGCATCTCTACTTTCGATGGGCGAACTGAACCAAAATATAGAGTCAAAACCTTAGTCCAAACGCAGTCGTCCACACACTACAGCGCCGCAGGCAAACATTTTCCAGTTATAAGTGTGTAAATCTATGGGAAATTGGCCAATATTAGTCCGATTCGTCCCTCTTCCCTCTCGTCTGGGACCCCTCCGCCCCCTTTGCCTGCCCCCGCGACGTTCTCAGCCCCCAACGACAGCCCCCTCCCCCGTCTCTGCCCCCACCGCCTGCCCTCGGCCCCTTCTCTGCCCCAGCGCCTGCCCCCGCTGCCCCCCTTTGCCGACCACGACAGGTGGGGGCACGCCCCCCCGCCCCCGCCTCCGAAACAATTTCTGGATCCGCCACTGGTCAATTACAATACAATCGCTCATTACAGTCCATAGGAAGAAGGCCTTGAGAGATGCTGACTTAGCAAAATTTTCGCCTGCGGCGCAGTTAATTTTCTAGAAAGCGTAACAAAATTTGTATAACTTTTAGAATGTACGTGATGCCTAAAGTTGAAAAATTTGCCTGCGGCGCCATTTGTATGCATCCAACACAGAAAATACAAATAAAATAATAGTAAAATTTTTGGCTAGTTTTTCACCCTCTTCGCGAAATAAATTCCTGGTTCCCAAAATGTACGCTGGGCTGCTAAATAGGTCTAATTGTGGCCGGTTCCACGGGATAGGTTCGTTTCGCCCCCCTAGAAGAAAATTCCTAGATCCGCCCCTGAGCGTCTGAAGCAGTTTGCCACGGAGCTGGAGGCCGTTCTCAGTCTGCCGAAGCAGAACGGCCCGACGACGAGCGACCCCGAGGAGCCGAGCTGGGACGACGGATCTGCCGATGTCGGTGCCTGGTCCGCGCCGATGGCCAGCGATGTCGAGTCGCCGCCACCACCGGCCGCTTCTCACGACGATTCCGCCCTTTTGCTCGCTACGGCAGAAGACGCCGCCCCACAACCCCTCTACCAGTGCGTCGTCACCGTCGCCTGGAACACCAGACCTCCGCCGTTCCCACGCCGATACAAGCTGGCGGTCTAATGCGTGCGGTGCCGCCTGGCACTTCCCTGTACGAACTGTTCGTGACGAACTATATACGCTTTACTGTATAAACGAGTAACATCTCGGGGTAGCGTCAGTGTAACATCAAGCGATCGAGCGGTAACAGCTGCGAACGCCACGAAGGACGTGTAGGTGTGGCAGTGGACGGCCTGGACTTCGAAGGCTGCCATGCACTACCTCGGTTGCGCAGCGAACAGCAGTACAAGGACAAAGACTAAAGTCGGCGTCGCGAAACAAACGAGACTGGCAAATCGAACTTTAAAACAGTCGCTTGAAATGGCGCGGATCTCAAACAAGCTGTATGCAAATACCAGTTTTTAAAAATTTGCATGCAATACCTAGCATATCGTACACCAAACATTACTGCATCGCCGAAGAGTTCTCCGCAAGCAGTGGGAAAACCCTTTTGGGGTGCACGGTGCACCCGGGTGCACGGGCAGACCCTCTTTGGGGGAGACAGCGGAACAATGCACACCGAAATGTTATTTTTCGCTAAACCGCTTTCGACAACCGCTCCCGTTTACTATTTGTGTTTTCCCGCACTATTGCGAAAATGGCGGCCGTTTCAAAACGGTTTGTGAGCGATATTGAAACGGCAGCGCTAAAGAGGCACTTAGTTCAATTCTCACTCACTCACTCACAATTCTCTATCATCATTTCTCAAATGAGGCAATGTATTGGCGTAGGGGCCGCTCACGGTACCACAGTGGCAGCGGACTGACGACGTTTATTTCACGTATAGAATGTATTTCACGTGTAAAATGCATTTCACGTGATAAATTACTGCTGCGCAGTGCGTGCGATGCGATGTGATGCGTGCGTGCGATGCAGTGCGTGCGTGCGTGCGATTCCGCATTTTCCACAAACTATACTCAACACGTGTGACAACGGTTGTATAATTGCCTAGCACTCGACGTAAGGTGGCGCGTGAGAACAGCTCAACATTGTTTTAGTGGGGCGAGGTTACAGAAACATGCCGAAACATGCAGCACGCAGGGGATCAACTGGGTGCGCTGCTTGCTGAACAGGGACGTGGACTGGATGGAGACCCTTGAGCTGAGCCTTGTCCGCGTCTCCCACAAAGGCCCACACGTAGTCGGCTTCGCTGAGGCCGCACTCGCGCCTCAGCCGCTCGCCCAGGTAACGGTAGGCGCTCGCGTCTTGCGTTGACGTCAACACGAAGGCGACGGGCACAAGCGCCTCCAAGCCTGAAAGGCAACAGCGAGCGAGCGGCAACACCGGTCGCTTCGAGTCTGCGTTTTTGCCGCTCGCATCCGTCACGCAGACCAGCTTGAAAGTACTGGGCATATTCTCGCTTGCTATAAATAGACACACCTATGTACAAACTGTGGTCTTATGCAAACAAAGAATACCCAGAAAAACGTAAAAACAGGCTTCGCCCTTGCTGTTTTTGTCTGGTTGTGCGTGTCATCCGCCTATGGCTATGGAATCCAACGATTTGTTAAAGTCCGGCCCCGACCGCCGTCCCGCTGCGTCAGTCCGCGCACCGCTGGCGCCGACAGAGAGACGCGCGGCCTAAGTGCCCAGCAGAGGCTTTTGAAGGTTTTCGAACAGCTTTGAAACCAAAATCAACCTGCTTCCGATTTCTGGCAGCAAATATGGGACTCTCGATGGCCGCTAGCCCTCCGGCGTCCTCGAGAGTGGCCTGGACGTTCTCTCTGGGCGCGAGGTGCGCCGCCCTCTCGCGCATCTGGGACAAAACACTGGGTCGCGTGTGGTAGAAAGGCGCCTTCGAGGCACTGGACGCGAATGGCTGAGGAGCAAGCTCTTTCAGCGGCACGTCACTGTCGTTCCTGCCAATGAAGAATGGTTGAACAAAGGATAACGATACACACGACTGGTGTGCGAAGGCGGCTGTACAAGAGAAAAAAAAGAAATACCTGTAAGAAATGAGAACGCGCAAGGGCTCCACTCTGCCGCCGCAACGCTTTTCCAGAATGAAAATCCATTTCACAAACTGCCCTTCGTCAACTGCGGGGTGGACATACTTGTACCCCCTAAGGCTGTAGACCCACTCGTCGTGCGCCTTGCGCTTCCTCCCCGTGGAGTGCATCGCTGAAGATCAAAAAAAGTAGATTTAAATCAAATTATAAAAAATAGAGCAACCAGCAATTGTACCTAACCTTCGTAAAGACTCGTCGATTGCTGGCGCAGTGATGGCCCCACTTCCAGTAAGAATCCACACAAACCATTTGGTATCCTTTTTGGTATATCTTTGGTATCCTTTAGGGCGCCACAGTCGATAAAGAATGACGCTTCCTTTTGTCCAGACGGCACGTGGTGAGGGACAGTGGAGACGAATTCCACCTCTTTGGCGCCAGTTCCATTCTTGCCAAGCAACAGGGACTTAGCCGTTTCAATATCGCTCACAAACAGTTTTGAAACAGCAGCCATTTTCGCAATAGTGCGGGAAAACGGTCCCAGTAAAACACAAATTGTAAACGGGAGCGGTTGGCGGAAGCGGTGTCGCGAAAAATAACATTTCGGTGTGCATTGTTCAGCTGGCTCCCCCAAAGAGGCTCTGCCCGTGCACCCGGGTGCACCGTGCACCCCAAAAGGGTTTTCCCCAAGC
>JASAMY010002675.1:0-32426 GCA_030248085.1 Paralinhomoeus sp. GSCO2_6 | reverse complement strand
TATGTAACCTATACCTTGAACTGGTACATGTGCTAGTAAACCTCAAGGTAGTAAATAAGACCTGAACCTAAGACCATAGAAAGTAGTAAACCTAGAAACCTTAGAACCTAAGAACCTAAACCTCAAACCTAAACCACAAACCTGAACCCTACAGGCCTCAAACCTAAACCTAAAAACTAACCAACCTAACCCTAAACCTAATCAAACCTAAACCTAAGTCTAACCTAAGTTCAAACCTAAGGACCTGCAAAACCTAAAAACCTAAATTACCTAAACCTCAAACCTAAACCACCTCAAACCTAATCCTAACCTAAACCTAAAACTCAAGCCCAAACCTAAACCAAACTACAGAACCTAAGACCCAAAGCCTAAACCCAAACCTCAAACCTAACCCTATAGAAACCTCAAACCTAAACCTAAGACCTAAACCTCAAACCTAAACCTAAACTCTAAGCTCAACTCAAACTAACCTAACCTAACTAACCCAACCTAAACTCAAACCTAAACTCAACCCCAAACCAACCCAAACCTAACCTAAACCTAATGGAGACTCAAACCTACCAACCAACCCTAGAACTCAAACTAATTAAAATCTAAACCTAAAACCTAAACCTCAGACCCTAAACTCAAAGTTCATAAACCTAAACCCAACCCTAGCTCAAACCTAAAGCTCAAAATCAAACCAATCAAACCTAAACTTAAGTCAATCTAAGTTGGACTAAACCCAAACCCAACCCTAAACCTAACCCTAACCTATCCTACCTAAACCTAATACCTAGAAACCCTAGACCCTGAAACTACTCCAAAGTCTAAACCTAAATCCCTAAAACTCCAAACCTAAACCTCAAGCCTCAAACCCTAAACCCTAAACTCAACTCAAAACCTAATGACCTAAACCTAAACCTAAACCTAAACCCAATCTAAACCCTACAACCTAAGACCTAGAAATTCTAAACCTAAACCTAAGTCAACCTAAACCTAAACCTAAGCCCCAAACCCAAACCTAGACCTAGACCCCTAACCCCAAACCTAGACCCTCTCAATCTCTTAAACTTCTAACCCTAAACCTAAACCCTAGACCCTAAACCTAGAACCTAAACCTCCAACCCTAAACCAAGCCTAAGCCTAAAAACGCTAAAACCCTAACTTCTAAAACCTCAAGCCTAAACCTCAAACCTCAAACCCAAAGACCCCTAAACCTACAATCCCAAAACCTAAGCCCTAACCCAACACCCTAAAGCCTCAAACCTTCCAAAGCCCTAAAACCTAAACCCAAACCCAAAACCTAAGACCTAAAGCCAAGACCTCAATCCTCCAAACCTAGACCCTAAACCTAAACCCTAACCCTAAAGACCAAGACCTAAGAACCAAGTCAAACTCTGCAACCAACCTACCCTAAACCCAAACCCTAAGACCTAAAATCAAACTAAGACCTAAAGCCTAAACCCTAAACCTGTAGACATAAACCTAAAACCCAAAACCTAAAGCCTAAAGCCTAAGCCTAACCTAACACACCTAAAACCTCTAAAGCCTAAACCCAGAACCTAAAGACCTAAACCTAAGTCCTAAGTCCTAAACCTAAAGCCTAAATCCTAAAGTTAGAGTTAGAGCCTAAAGCCTCAACCTCAACCTGAGCCTAAACCCAAGCCCTAAAACCTCAAAGCACTAGAACCTAAAGCCTAAAGCCTAACCTAAACCTAAGCCTAAACCTAAAGCCTAAAGCCTAGACCTAAGAAGTTCTAGAAACAGCCTAACCTCTAAGCCTAAGCCTAAAGCCCTTAAGACCTAAGCCTAGAGCCTAAACCTAAAGCCTAAACCTAAACCTTAAGGCCTCAACCTAAAGCCTAAAGTTCGTTCTAAAGCCTAAAAAAAAAACCTAGACCTAATCCCTAAAGCCTCAACCTAAGACCTAAAGCCTAGACCTAAACCTAAGCCTAAACCTAGAGCTAGATAGTTGGGCGAACGCTTAGACCTAAGCCTAAGCCTAAGAAAAAACTTTTCTAGACCTAAGCCTAAGCCTAGGAGACCTAAGCCTAGACCTAAACCTAGACCTAAACCTAAGCCTAAACCTAAGCCTAAGCCTAGACCTAAGCCTAAGCCTTAGACCTTAAGCCTAAGCCTAAGCCTAAGCCTAAGCCTAAGCCTAAGCCTCTAGACCTAAGCCTAAGCCTAGACCTAAGCCTACTCCTAGACCTAAGCCTTAAGCCTAAGCCTAAGCCTAGACCTAACCTTAAGACCTAAGCCTAAGCCTAAGCCTAAGCCTAAGCCTAAGCCTAGGCCTATGCCGAAGCCTAGGCCTAAGCCTAAGCCTAAACCTAAGCCTAAGCCTAAGCCTAAGCCTAAGCCTAAGCCTAAGCCTAAGCCTAATCCTAAGCCTAAGCCTAACCCTAACCTTAGACCCTAAGACCTAACCTTAGAGCCTAAGACAATTCAACATAGGCATTTGATGAAGACACACAATGTCGCACGTAAAGCACATGCACACGTTACAAAACTGACTGTGAAACTGTTCTACAATAATGTTTATGCTTCGCAAAGGTTGAACCCCCAAGCCACTGACAGGTGTTCATGAGCCACAGTGGCTCCACGTGTAGACTATGCGCGCAACTCTCGTCTCTATCAACAGGAAACTTGCAAGCGAGGAAGTCGTCGATGCTTATCAGTTGCTGAATGCGCAGCGCGGTTCGTTCGCCGTTCCGGCTCTTCTTCAGTTCTGCGTTTCATGCACCGCCGACTCCCAACTATGAGTGGGAAACTCCTGATAGCAGCAGAGGGATTCGTCGCGGCGGCTGCGGTACGCTTTAATTACAAGTTGTTGTTGAGCTTGATGTTGTATGGAGAAGGTTGTTGGTTGTTGGATTATAAGGACAACGCTGAAAATATTGGATACCCAACGAGATGACGCGTTCCTGTAAAGAGCCTTGAGGCACATTAGCAGACACGAAGGCCGCCACATTCGGATGAACACCATCTGCAATCTTGGGCAGCGACAGCACAGAGAAAATCCTGGTCGAATGATCGAGAATCGGTCCCAGAACATTAGAGCCCCAGTCTCTACAGCAAGGCCATCCGCTACCCGCTGCTGCAGTCGTGGGGAAAATGCTCCAGCAGAGCAGGGCGTCGTCTGTCGTTCAGGCGGACGTCGTCTGTCCCGGCGGCCAGTACCACTGTCCGGACCGCTTCACGTGCTGCCAGCGCGCCTCTGGGGAGTGGGCGTGCTGTCCGCTGCCGCAGGCCGTGTGCTGCCCCGACCACGTGCACTGCTGTCCACGGGGCACCCGCTGCGACCCAGGCCGCGGCACGTGCAGCGCTGCCGCCGCCGACGCGACCACGACGACGACGCACCTTGGAAAACGAAAGTGCCTGCCAAGCTGATCTGCAAGCCGGGCGGAGCGCTCGACTGCTCGCATGGAACTTGGTACTCGGCTGAAGCACACTGTAGGCAGATGTCAATAGAGTACCGACATTGTGCGGACATATATAAGGGTGGCCCATTTATCTATCCGGAGTTTTGATCGCGTGTAACTTTGTGTTTACTGAGCAAAACGGAACAAATTTGCTCACGATGCAGGTACAGGCTCAAAGTTTTTCTGCGCCGAATTTAGAATCTTTAATGTTGGCATCGCTGGTTATGCACTTCAACGTGTATCACGTAACATCCACGTTGGTCTGGTGTGACTGGCATTAGTGCTGCGTCGTCTGGCGTATTTCGGCAATGATTCTGTCAAATACGTCTACAGGGCGCTGCTTCGGCTCGGCAATGCTTACAAACTTTTCTGGAACGCGCCAAACGCCCAACGTGCCAGATGTACATAATCTGATTTTCTGGACTGTACAGTAAATCCAACGAAAATGCCCGCTCATCGGATAAAATCGCTCCATTCTGGCAGATCGCATCAGATTTTCTTAAAAATCGGCGCACAAAAACTTTGAACCTGTACCAGTATCTGGTACAAATTTTGTTTCGTTTTGTTCAGTAAACGGAGAGTTGTGAGCAATCAAAACCCGGACAGATAAATGGGTCACCCTGTATGTAGATAGATACAATATCTTAATGAGCAATAGCTGCGTAGTACACGTGGCGTGTCGGCTGCCTAAATTCACGTATCAGGTACACCTAGCATGAATTGGGATAAACGATACCTTTCTTTTAATCTGCACTTGAGTGCATGAGAGCACCGCTTCCTCAGTTCACCCTCAGCTGGGTTCTTTCAAGGAGTTGTGTTTAGGTGAAACTACAGTAAGACTTCAGTAGCTATGTAGAAAATACCGCTCTTATACTGCATCAGAATTGCGATTCGGTTAGCCAGTCGATTCTTGCAGTCGAAATGGCAAGATTGCACCCCTACCCCACCTCGTCCCCTTTCAACAACAGACCCCATTACGCATGGTACTCCAACTATGGTACTACAGTAAACGTAGCAACTTGGTTATGATTGACATTCTACACAGTCCGTTTATGCTCGAACGGTGCATTCTTATCGCTCACTCAGCTGCGGCAGTCGGTGCTGCCCCTTCAAGGATGGCGTCTGCTGCGGCAGCGGCGACGGACGCGGCCGGCGCTGCTGTCCCGCCGGCACCACGTGAGTTACGCCCGGATTGTTACCCCAGCGTTGTGACGCCCAATCCCCGCTTAGCTGTGACGTGACGGGCAGAAAATGCGTGCAAGGCACGCGCTACGTCCACTGGACGCACACTCAAAAGGAGGCGCGCCCCCACCACCGCCGGGTTTCGTGTCCCGACAGTACAAGCTGTCCCGCGCACAGCACCTGCTGCCCGTCGGCCGCTGGCCAGTACTCGTGTTGTCCCATGAGGAAGGTATGTCCAGTCTTGCTTAGAGTCGCACCTCGAGCGCATGCAACAATCCGGGCAGGATTTGCCGGGAGCCACCGGGGTACTATTGGAGTATTTACGGTAGTTAAGTTACAGCCATTCTCCAACGAGCAGTGCATAGTGCGGCAACTATAATACAACTTGACAGCAACAATAACTGAAGCCTTGAATAAATGAAATAAATAAATGAAGTACTGCATGAATGATGACCGGCTTGAGCGCAGCGATTCGTAAACAGCAAACTTTAGTCTACACGCGCTACACTGCAGCTCTAGCTATACGTACATGTACATACCGTAAACCCTATAATTAGCCCCCGGAGGCTAATTGTTTCATTCGAGCTCTAGGAGGGTGTATAATTTAGGAGGGATATGACACTAGGAGGGTGTAATAATCGGGGGCTAATTAAGGGGAGGGGGAGCTAAATATCAGGTAGCTATATATCCCAGCACTGCAACCGCCTTTTTTCCACAACTCTTCAACAGCTTACAGTCAACCGGAACGAATGCAGTGAGTGTTGCAGCTTAGCGTACTCCGCTGACGGTTCAAACTCCGAACGGCAACTCAAACCCCCGTCTGTTCAGGGCGTGTGCTGCCGCGACGGGGGTTGCTGTCCGTTCAATTACTACTGCCAGGCGGACGGAAAGTGCGGCCGCTACATGGAAACAGTGCACTAGACTTGGACCGGTGACTACGGTCGCCGATGAACGTGTTCTTTTGTAGGTCTGTTCGTGTGATCGGCTCGGAGTTGGTAATCAATCCTACACACATTCCTGCAGCATTTGTGTAAGGTTCGTAGCACTGCGACTGGTTCTGTCTGTGAGCGTGTGTCGCGGTCGCAACCCGTTCCAACTCATCGTCTTCGTTTTCTTCTCCCTTAAAACTCGTGGCCAACAAAACGAACGCTGCGTGGGCGGAAACACGGAGTCGCCAATCACAAAACACGCAAGTTTGTATCTCCTCTCAGTCTCGTAAGAGGCAGGGAGTGACCGCGCGCCAGTGCGAAACGAACGCATAGGACGATTCTTTGCAAGGAAGAGCTGACTGCGCGCGCTCGCTCGCTCGCCGTTGACTATCATTGGCTCGTGCATGTACAGAGGAGGCTTCCCGGAAAAGGTCCGTAGAACGGCGCCGCGGTCGTCGTCAGGATGAGCTGGTGGGCGGCGGCAGACCGGGAGCGGGCCCCGGACCAAAGGCGTGGGCCAGCGGTGGAGGGCAGGCGGCCGCGGCGACCTGCGGCGGGCCGAGTCCGTTGCCGCCGGCGCTGCTGACGGGGTGCTTGAGCCGCTTCTTGGGCGGCCCGAAGAGGACGGGCGGCGTCTGCTGCGTGGCCAGCGCGCGAAAGGCCTCGGCCAGCAGGTGGGGGTACTGTTCGACGAGCAGCTTCCAGCCCGCCGTCTCCATCACCTCTGCCGCGTGCACGTTGATGAAGTCGACCGCCTGCGACTTGAGCTGCTCCGCCGCGTGCCTGTCGGCCAGGATCAGCACCTTGCACGCGTACTCGGCCGTCAGGGACTGGCACAGCGACTGCTCGCACAGCGCCTAGGAGCGCGGGACGACACTGCTGCTGGCGCACTACTAGTCAAAATAGCGAAATAGCGCGAGCGCACCAACCTTCAGCCGCTCCAAGTTGTACTTGTCGGCGGCCGGCAAGAGTTCCTCGGCCATTCTGTCTACAACGGGAGATTCGGGAACGTATAAATATAGGTACATGACTGCTCCTGTGGCTGTGGCGTAGTCCGCAAGGCGTTGGATTCCTGACCGCGAGGTCGGGGGTTCGATTCCTTGCTGGGCAAAACCACGGCAACCTCTGGGGCAAGGGGTTTAAACCACAGCTCCGGTTTCTCTCTGTACCGTGGCTTCGGCCAAAAATCAGTGCCAGGTGGGGCCCACCTTGCCTCGAGGCAGAATAACGCCCACTGTCACTAGCGGATCCAGACGGGGGGAGGAGAGGGGTTTGGCTTGGATTTAGGCACTCAAAAGCGAAAAATTTTCGCCTGCGGCGCTGTGGTTGTCTTCCAACTCACGTTTGATTCGTAAGGGAGCTACAAAATCCCGTTTGATTTGTCTATTCCATAGTAGTGTAGTTTTGTGCGGTGAAAAAATTGACCTTCTCCCCCCTCTGTCAAAAAATCCAGGATCCGCCAGTGCCCACTGTTATGTATGCGGCGCCGCCCTGTGATCTTGGGATCTAGTTAACGGCCATTGTGCTGTGTCAGGTGGTTGTCGTCGAAAATAAAGTTTAAAGGTTTAGTTTAGAAGGTCCCGTCACGCGACACTGACAGACGGTCCAAGCCACACGAACGCGGAGGAGGGTAGAAGAAGCGAGGGAGGGACGCACCGAGATTTGCCGTCTGTCCCGTGTAGATGAAGGTGAGCAGTTCGCGCATGACGTCGTGCTCGATGTCGGTGATGGTCGCCCGGCCGGCCTTGCTCTCCTGCATCTGGTGCTCGAGCATCGCGGCGAAGACGGGCGAGCGGGCGGCCAACACGGCCCGGTGGACCCGAAACTCGCGGCCGTGCACGTCCAGGGTGAAGTCGGCGAACTGCTCGCCGTCGAAGAGCTGCGCCAGCTGCTCGGCCAGCCGGCAGGGCGGCACGCGGAACTGGGCGCTGGTCGACTGGCCCGTCACGTTCACCGTGTCCGCCACCACCGAGACCTCGCAGAAGATGGTCAGCTTGTCGTCGGCCAGCAGGCCGTTCGACTCGTCCAGCAGGAAGTCCCGTCGGATGAACTTCTTGAAGCCCCAGTCCTTGCCCTGCACGAAGCGGTAGGCGCGCTGCGACTCTGCAAAGCAACCGTTTGTTTGCGTCTCTTTCTTCTCTCAATTGTCCGCACCCATCGCCTTGGTCTCCTCTCGTTTCGCGTTGAGTATGGAGAACTTGAACTTGGCTCGGACCTCTGTCTTGTTGCACTGGACGAGCAGCAGGTAGAGCGAGAGGTAGTCCTTGCTCTCCTCGTCCAGGCCTTTGGGATTGATGCGCAGGCACCACTTGAGCTTGTCGTTGGCGCCCGCCGAGAAGCTGCTGCTCTTCAGCACCTCGCCCATCTCCTCGCGGCAGAAGGAGAAGTTGTTGATGGTCCACATGTAGGAGAACTTGATCACCTTGACCTGCGTGTAGCACCAGTTCTCGGCGACCGGCAGCTGCTGCTGCGCCGACGAGCCGCTGGCCGACGCCGCGTCCCCGACGCCCGACGGGCCCGACTCGGCCGCCGCCGACACGACGGCGTGCTGGTGCGCGCCCCCAGCACCGCCGACCACGTCCATGGTCGCGACGCGAGCAGTCTCCAGCAGGTAGAGAGAGAGAGAGAGAGAGAGTCGAGCGAGAGTAGGTCGACAGCTGTCAATCCGGTCCTCCGCCGATCGGCAAACACACTTCCTTTCCGTCGACCGCTCTGGTGGTGACCGTCGCAAAAAGAACAAACGGGACGCGCGGGCGGACGACGACTTTGTAGCGGCGACGACAGCGGCTAGCTTCTCTTCTCTCGCTCGGCGCGCGAACCGAACTGGCGGCCGGCCGCGCTCGCGCTCGGTCGGGTCGACTCGTCGAACTAAAGCGGCGGTGGCGGCCACGACGACTCCGCCCGTGCCTTCGCCGCCCGCCTGCCAACGACCGGCCGGCCGTCGTCTCGCCGCTGCTGCTGCTGGCTGGTAGGAATCGATTGCGCCGTCGTCCGCCCGTCCGTCCGTCGTCGTCGGCACGACGGCCGGCCCTCAGCTGACACAGACGGCCGCCCAGTCGTGGGGTGCGCCCCTCCGCAGCGCACCTCTCCCCAGCAGGCCAAAAGAACCTGGTGGTAGTAGTGGTGGTTGTCGGTCCTTCAGCTAGGCACTGCCTCTACCTACAACACAGTGGAGACTGAGAGACACGCATCCATACGCACGCGGAGAAACAGACGGACCCACAGACGTACAGGCGAACGCACGCAGCCACAGCGCAGGCAGGCGGGCAGGCGCTGCTCTGAGTGTTGGGGCGGGCGAGCGTCGGCCTATCTGCGAGAGACACGGCCGTCCTGCGACCCACCGGGGAACAATGGCTGCTGTGCGGGCGCGGACACGACGGCGACCCGCCGCCACCGCCTCCTAGACGGCGCCGAGCGAGGAGAGGAGACGACGACACTCACTCAGTCACACTGCCGACGCTCTCGCCGCATAGTCAGTGTTGCCGCTCGGCCAGCGGCGCCGCGTCAGTGCACGAACGAGACACCCACCAGAGGCGCTAAAACGCCGTGTGGTGCGCTGCGTTCGTTCCCCACTCGATCGGCGGGCCGGAGAGAGACACAGACATACAACACACATACACACACGAGAGACGGCTGCGGTAGCATCACATGACGACCGACCGGGGGTTAGTAACAGCGTCGGCGGGCGGGCGGGCGACCGTAGCCCGGGGAGACGACGACGACGACGACCCGATTCTCGATCACGCGTGTACGCGGCGTACACCTTACATACCTACATACGTACATCTGCGTGGTGGGGAGACTAGCGACACTGCGCGCGAGGAGAGACAACCAGGATAGAGAGAGAGAGGGAGACGGGAACGAATTTCTTCACAGCTGCGGTGCGCTGCCGTCGGCGGTGGTTCCGTTGGCGTCGACGACGCGAACCACCGACTCGGCGGCGTCGTCAGCGGCGGCGGCGGCGGCGGCGGCGTCGACTGCGCTCTCGTCAGACCGGCTGTCAGCGTCCTGCTGCTCGCTGGCCAGCTTCACGAAGAGCTGCAACAGGCAGTGGCTGCCAAAACTACTGTGCGAGCGTGCGTGCGTCTGCGTGCGTGCGTGCGTGCGTCTGCGTGCGTGCGTGCGTGCGTGCGTGCGTGCGTGCGTGCGTGCGTGCGTGCGTGCGTGCGTGCGTGCGGCCTTTCCGACGGGCGACGGCGAGGCGGGAAACGCAAGGAGACCGACCTCATCTAGCGTCGTCTGCGAGAGTGCGTAGTCCTGCAGGAGCCTGGGCCCCAGGCGAGCCTGAACGCGCTCCAGAGCGGCGAATGCGGCCGGCAGGCGGGCGCGTGCCCCATCGTCGCCCAGTCGCAGCTTGTAGCGCAGCGTGCTGTAGTGCGAGTCGAGCAGACTCGCGCCCTCGCCCAGCTCCTCCTCCACCACCAGACGGGCCATCTGCATGTCCGTGTCCTGCGCCGAGCGCAACTTCAGCGTCAACGTGTAGCCGTCGCCGAATCTGCACAGGGGGCGCTTCGGTCGCCTGTCGACTCATTCTTGTCGGTGCGTGCGTGTCTGTGCGTGCTTGCGGGCGCGTGCCTGCACCGCACGCACTTGTTCTTGAGATGTTGCAGCATGCCCAGACAGCGCAGCCTTCCGTTCACCATGATGCCTAGGCGCGTGCTCAGCGCCTCGCACTCTTCCATGCTAAAACAAAAATTAGAAGTGTTCAGCTCGAAACCGGTTTTCATCTTCTTTAGACGCCCTGCCCACCTGTGCGACGTGAGAATCACGGTGCGGTTCTCGCGCCTCAGGTTGATTATGCGATTCCAGAGGAAGCGACGCGCCCCCGGGTCCATGCCTGCAATCGTTGGAGTTGCCAACAGACTGCCGGTGTCGGATTAGGGGAACGATAGGATATGGTCAATGGCATACATATAACAACGACGTCTTCCTGTCTAGAAGCACATATTAGCCGCCAAAGGCATTCCTTAGAATTTATCTGCAACCTAGGGCCGCGACAATACGAAAAAATGAATTGAAAGTGAACTCCTCCTGTGAATCCGTCAAGAACCGAACACCGGACCGTGCGCGCCAGATGCTGATTCTCTACCACTACGCCATCAAGACTTCGAGGGCGGGCGTCAACGCGGCGCTGTCAACACACTGACCTGTGGAGGGCTCGTCCAGTAGCACGACGGCGGGGTCGCCGACGAGCGCGAGCGCTGTCGACAGCTTGCGCTTGTTGCCGCCCGAGTAGCTGGCCGTCGTCTCGTGCGCGTACTTCGTCAGGCCCATGTGTCGGATGGCCCACGACACCACCTGGACGCAATGCAATGCACGTACGTGCACGTAGGTAGCGTGAATCCACACGGATCAATGACATACTGAGGGTTGAACAACTCCTGACTACGCCGACGACTACAATGGCAGCTGTCAGCATCCAATCATCGCCTACCCTGGGCACGTCGCTCTCCTGGACGCCCCTGAGGCGGGCGTAGAAGGCGAGCTGCTCGCGACCGGTCAGCCGGCCGTTGAGCGCGTCGAATTGAGGACAGTATCCGACGAGCTGGTGGATCCGGCGACGCTCGCGGCGGACGCTGCAAGCGAACAACAAAAATGGTTCAGAACGTTGGTCTCCTCTGGGAGCTGTCTGTTCTGGGCGTCCCTTGAGCTGCCGGCCAGCAGAACCAACCCAGCCCAATCCGATTCCGGCCGCCCGTTAGAAGAGCCAGCCCGCCAGCCTCGGGCTGACTATGGGTCTCATCTCTCACTAGCAGCGGTCACTGCTGCGTGACCAGAGGAGAGGCGCAGCAATCATAGACAGAAGCGGAGTGCCAAGTGGGAGGGGCCCTCCGACAAGGACCGTGGCCAGGCCCAGCGCCTGCCTTCGTCGGTTCCCGCACCCTGGACCTGGGACCAAGCTGGGCCACACCAGCCCCCACTGACCAACGTCCCACTCGCGGCCAGTCCCTGTGGATACGCCCAGAGGAGCCTGTCTGCTCTTCTGGTGTCGACGTCGCAGGGAAGAAGATCTGACACTGCCTGCTCCCTTCGGGGCAATTAACAACAACAGAAGTGGGTCCACAGAAAAACGAACTCACTCTAGTCCGTGGAAGGAGGCGGCGCCGGCGGTGATGCCGAGCTTGCCCGTGATCATCTTGAAGGTCGTCGTCTTGCCGGCGCCATTCACGCCGAGCAAGCCAAAGCACTCTCCGCGCTCCACGCCCACCGACAGGCCGCGCACCGCCGTCAGACGCTTGCCCCGCCCCGACTTGTACACCTGATGCGGTGTCAAGGAGACAGTGCGTGCGTGCGTGCGTGCGTGCACGCGTGCACCTTCGTGAGGCCGTCTAGCAAGAGGCCAAAGTCGCCGCGGAGCTGCTTGCGCTGGATGCGCACTCGCTCGGCGGTCACGTCCGCGTCCTCGGCGGGGTCGGGCAGGCTGGCGGCGCCGTCGACCGCCGCGGGGCGCGCGGAGCAGCAGAGCTGCGCCAGACGACTCTTGTACTCGAGGCAGAGGACGAGGCCGAAGAAGAGCGCCGCCTCGGCGAGCAGACAGCTCAGCGGCTTGCCCAGCATCGTCCACTCGAAGTAGTTCGGCTCGGGAATGGTGAACTCGATGCCGCTGAACTCTGCAAGGCACAACGCAGCCCCGACGCTGCTGAGCCAGGCGCAGGAGTAAGGGGCTCGCGCACCGATGTACTTCTGCATGGTGAGCTTGGTGACGTAGAGCTGGCCCATGGTAAACATGCCGCTGCCCAGGCAGTAGGTGGGCAACGCCAGGAAGACCACGCTGCAGACGTCATGCGCCACCTCGAGCAGCCGGTCCTATAGGTCGCGCTTTGCTTGTTTGTTTGTGTTTGTTTGTTTGTGGGCCGCTTCTATGATCGCGGGGACCTCTCTCTGGTCAGAATCGACCGCTGCTAGTGAGAGATGAGACCTAGTCTGCCCGATCCTGGGGGGGGGGCTGGCTCCAGGTCGCGGTCGCGATCGGCGTCCCCACGTAGCCCGGGGGAAGACAGGGCGTCCCCCAGGGGGGGGGCATCCAGGGGGTGCATGCCCCACCACTGGCCAACCTTTTGCGACGTCCTGGCGCGGATGGAGGGGGGGGGGCACTGGCAGTACCTTCTCCTTCTGCTGCTCGACCGTGAATTGCAGGACGACGACGGTCAGTGTCGACACGACGCCCAGAAAGAATGCGCCTCCGCCGAGCAGCACGAATCCCAGAGGAGCGACCCGAACAAGGAAGGTGAATATGTAGAACAGCGCCACCAATGCGAGGCCCGTAGAGAAGAGCAGCAGAAAAAAGGCCAGGGTCGACTCGAGCGTGCCCACGTAGATGTCCGTGCCCGACAGAAAGAAGATGCAGAACACGAGCAGCACCGGCATCAGGTAGGTGCCCTGCAAGCGTCGGGGTACCGGTCTGCGCACGCACGCACCGACACGCACGCACGCGCAACCAATGCGGCACAGAATGTAGACCCGACCATGTCCCAGGCGTAATTGGCGACCCAGTAGAGCCAAGGCGGCAGGCCTGCCACGAACTGCAGGTGTTTTGCGTGACTCACGCGCTCCTCGATGAGAAACAGCACGAAACTGGCAGCGACCACGCTAGACGAAAAAATAAAAACAATGTATTCATTTATTAGAGATTCTAAAAAAAAATTAGTTCTATTCCAATGCAAACGGCGGTCACCTGAAGGACAAGATGGTCAGCACTGACTGGAACATCTGCACCTGCAAGTCGGAGCTGAAACCAGAAACGCGTCGTGGGGTTACGGTGTGTGGGCACGCACGTACGCTATCGTTCCAAAGTCCGAGACTTTGTCCTCGGCGCTAAGCTTCATCGGATGGTTGGTGGTCAAAATACCGTAGTCGAACGGGTCCTTGTCGGCCGGCAGCTTCCACCTTAGCAGCGCGTTTGAAAAGACGCTCGCAAACGCCGGGAGGGAAGCCCAGCCCTTGTTGTTGAACCAGACCTAATTTTCAAATAGTTATCCGACTCAAAAATGCATTCGCTGAATTCTTCACTTTGCTGTTCCACTGGACGTCCAGATCCGTGAGGAATCGCTTGAGAACCTCGCCCGCTCCCAGGCCCTTGCCGAGCGTCAAGTTCCGGTACCACAATTCGGTGTGGAATGTCAGTCCGGTGACATTCGCGAACTTCGTCAATGCCTCGCCGAATGCGTCGGCATTCCGCAGCGCCTTTCGCTCCTCCGCCTCCGTGAACGCGTCCGGGTTCCGAACGCCCAGCGAGAAGCCACCGTATCTGTTTCGCTTTTTTTGAAAATGTTCAAAAATAATCAAAAATTCAAAAACAACCCATACACCTGTTGAAGCGCAAAACGTTGAAGGTGTCGAGCAGGTACTGGCTCACGTTGCCGTCCGTCAGGTCGAGGAGCGCGTCCGTGGAGTTGAGTCGGAGGTAGGGGATCCGGCGCCGTTCCGCCACCTCCTTTGGCTCCTCATCCAGCCGCTTGCAGGTCCAAACGTTCTCTTCTGCGGGACAATGGCAATTGCCCCGGCTCTCGTAGGGCTCCAGCTCGCTGCGATTCTCCGGCACCCAGGTGCCGTTCGCGTCCGTCGCGCAGGCCAGCTTCGCGCTGCCAATCGCGCGGTGCAACGTGCACCCAAATGCCGTCGCCAAAAAATCCTCTCCCTCCCCCCAGCCACGCACCCGAGTAGCGGCTGACCGGCGGCGCAGCGGACGCCGGGTCCGGGCCCGTCGACTAGCGCGTCGAGCAGCTCGGAGCCGACCGTGGACGTATTCGCGTTCTCCACACTGGAAGAAGACACGCGCGTTCCTGCATTCTCTACCAGACACCCGATTTCAACCGCTCAGCTCACGTGCCCACGACGAAAGTGGAGCCGTAGAGCCAGGGCACGAGCAGCAGAGGCGGCTGGTCCACGGTCGTGCGCACGTTCCCGACCCACTTGATGAGAATCGTCGCCGTGGCGATCAAGATCACGGGCAGCAGAAGCTGAACGACGTTCACGCACACACAGATTGGAGCATAAATTTATGTTGTAGTAGTAGTGTCATAAACGGTAATCGGAGTCAAGGCGTGGGGGAGATGCAAACTGAAAGAACTTCGCACCAAAAATAGCGAAATAGCCACTTTTTGCTCAACATAGGGAAAAACGGACCTATATAGCGCAGTTTTGGTGTGTTATGTTTATAAAATACCTATAAAGACGCAAAGCACCCGAGGACGCAAACGAAAATGCGTAGGAGGGGGGGGGGGGAGGGGGGGAGTTCCGACTACGCCCCACCCCTGCAGTTACACGTTTGGTCGTCAGGAACCAACAAACCTCAAAGAAGGCGGCCTTGAGATCCCTTTTGAAGTTGTGCCAGCGCTTGAGCACCAGCGCGCGCCACTTGAGAAAGTCCGAGTAAAGACCCGCCTTGACGCGCTTGACCCTCGGGTGGCGCGACAACGCGTCGTCTTCGTCTTCTGCAAAAAAAAATCGCACGAGTAAATAAAGAAAAACACGAAACGAAGCGCGGAGTGCTGCGCGACGCAAAAACGTCAACAAAGGAGACCCCGGCAAGCGGTGCGGTTTGGGGGCTACACACTCTGCGTGACAACACAATCTCCGTCTACGACACCGCTGACTCACTCTTCTTGGACAGACGGCCCGTCTCCACCACCACCGCCCCTGATTAGTGCGAGAAACACGGTCAGCGCGTTGGCACAAGCAGCGAATCAAAATCTCAACGCCTCCCTCCCAACCGGACATACACATACCGTTGTCCTCTAGCAAATGCTGCTCCGCATGCGCCGCCGGCGACGCAGCCGCCGGCTCTATGCTCGTCTTTGACGAGCCGGTGACTGACAGCAGACGTCTGCCCACCTTGGTGACGCAGAAACAACCTGACAAAGGAATTTTGCGAATTCGTCTGGCAAGCGAGCGGCGAGCGACGCGACTTACAGCCCTGCTCCTTCTTGAGTTGCTCCTCGTTGGGGGGCGCGATCTTGAGAAAGATCTAGAACAGCAGTCAGCAATGTGCAGTTCCCACTTGCCTTTGCGCAAAGTGCCCCATCGACCGCACACCTCCTCCAGAGTCGTGTCCGAGATGCCGTAGGCGGCGACGTTGAATTGGCGGCGTCGGCGGTCGAGTCTCTCGAAGAATTTGCCGAGCAGCGGCGCCGAGGCGCGCGGCACCGCGAACGCCGCCTCCGGCCCCACCCGCTCCTCCAGACTGCCCGCCACCGTCGACGCCACCAGCTGCTTCAGGCTCTCGAATTGCTCTTCTGGAAAATTCTGGAAAACATTCGCCCACTCCCGCCTGAAAAGAGAAAGGAATGCGACCCCTAATGCCGGCCGTAGGCTGCGTCGAAGCTTCGTCCGCGTCGGCGCCAGCAGGGGAGGCGGCGGAGAAATGGGCGAACTCGATGGAGCCGTCGGCGGAGGCGGACGCGCCGCTGCCGACTCCGTTGGGCGGACTGGTCTCTGGTCGCTTGCGCGAGTGGGCGCTGCCCGACGCCTCTGGCGACGAGCTGGGCACCAGGTCGGGCAGGGAGCGCTGCTGGTGCGCCAGCGAGCGGCGTCGGCGTCCTCTTCCCCCCTCCTCCTCGACGCTCGCCGTCCGCTCTTCGTTGGCGTCGTTGAAGAGGACGGTGAGCCGGTAGCCGCTGCCGAAGCGCTCCTTGAGAAACAGCGACGTGCCGCAGGTGCGCAGTCGGCCGTCGGCGACGACCGCTATGCGATCGCCCAGCACGTCCGCCTCGTCCATGTGGTGCGTCGACAGCACGATCGTCCGACCGGCCTTGTGCTTGAGCAGCAGCTCCCAGATGGCGCGTCGCGCGTGAGGGTCCACGCCGGCGGTCGGCTCGTCCAGAATCACGGCGCGCGAGCCGCCGATCAGAGCGACGCCGATCGACAGCTTGCGCTGCTGACCGCCAGACAGCTCTGAATACAGAGTTCTATTAATTAAACGCCAGTGGCCGCTATGCGTGGTGCCACAGACGGGTAGAGGTCATTGTGGGTCTGCTAGCACATTGACATTGGTATCCTTCTGGGAGCTGTCGGTCCTGGGCGTTACTTGGTGTCGAACAGCGGAACCCCAGGATCGGGCTGACTATGGGTCTCATCTCTAACCAGCAGAGCAGCGGCCAACGAATGACGTGTGAGTGTGACCAGAGAGAGGCCCAAGCGATCATAGAAACGTCCCGCACACAAACAAACGAACAGCACAGCACAACAGCTCCGAGGTACGTAAAATTCGGCAAAAAAGAACAACAAAAAGGGTCACCTTTCGCTTGTGCGTTCGCTTTCGCCTTCAATCCCACGTCGGCGATCATCGCCTTGACTTCCTCCTTCAGTTTCTCGCCGCGCGGCACGCACTTCAGAGCCGCGTAAAATTCCAGCTGTTCCGTTACCGTCAGCCTAAAATTCTCGAAATCTCAAACTAAAAAAAAAAGTAATAAAAAACCCACGTACGTCGGAAATAGAACGTTGTGCTGGGGGCACATGCCCAGACTCTTCCGAATGCCGTCAATTTCCGTCCTCACGTCCTGGCCGTAGACGAGCGCGGTGCCCGCTGTCGGCGGGAAAATTCCCGTTAAAATCGACCTAAATTTTAAGTCGTAAAATTTAAATAAACGTGATGATCGAACAACGGCGCGAACATGGTCGTTGTCTTTCCGGCCCCGTTGTGGCCCAGAAACGCGGTGATTTGCGACTCGTAAAATTCCACTGATAGTCTGTCCACCGCTTTCGTGCCGTTGCCGTATACCTTGAAAATAGAGGGGTCGGGTGTCGTGACGGAATTATAATAAAATGAATATTAGCGATTTCGAAACCTTGGTGAGCGCTTTGACCTCAACACCGGCCGTCAGGTCCTCGGCCGAGTCCACCGACTCCACGTCCTCGTTCGTGCCTGAATTTCGTTCAATTTAAAAAGCGTCGAAATTTTACTTTCAAAAAGGCAAGATTGTCAAAAGAAAAACGGCACTTCTCGAGGGCCGTCTGGAGTCGGCGACGTGTAGGGGATGAGAGTCGGGACACCAATAGGAGGGCTGCACGAAGAAGTACCATTTCTTGGCGATGCCGTATGCGCCTGGAAGCAATGGTATGGTACCTATGCTCCTTCAGACCTGTCAGCTCAGGAAGAGTGATGGGGGGGGGGGGTCAGTTTGGACCAGTTAGGTCACAAAAAATGCCGCTATCTGGGTATGTTTGGTCAAAAGCACTCAAAAAATTGCAAAGCACGTAGTATTATCATCAATCCGGGGCGGTTCAATTGGGAAGTAAGGGAGGTTAATTTTCGAATCGACCTGCCCCCCCCCCCCGCCCCATTTACAGGTATGCGCTTGTTTGCGTCCGGGTTCTTTACAAGCGCAAATAATTCGTATTATATGACGTCATTCTCGTCGTACGGTACACTAGGCAGCAGTCTGTACCGAGTGTATCTATGCGCACCTGGGAAGACGTTCTCGAGATAGGCGGCCAGGAGTAGATGCAGGGCCGATTCGATGAGCAGGATCACCATAATCTCTCCAAAGCTGACGACGCTCTCGTATGGACTGGCCTTGTGGAACATGTTGTCGTACTGGATGCCCACCAGCTCCCCTTCGTACAGAGACACCTCGCCGATGCCCCAGCCAACAGCCGACTGGGTCAGCAGCGACTGCGAGACATAATGAAATTGTGAGTCCGTGCGTCCGACTGTCTCTGTGTCTGTCGGTGGGCAGCGGACGGATGGCCTAGTTGTAGAGAACCGGCCCCTCACGCGCGCGGTCGGGGGGGGGGGTTCGATTCTTGAGCGAGGAGACAATAACGAGCATTTCCCTACCTCCGCCTTCGAACGTGTCTGGCGGCGCTAGTGGTAAACATGTGCGTCTAGACAGGAAGACGTCATTGTAGTGTTTATCGAATAAACATCTATCCTCTCAAACGAGTGCACGCAGCGGGTAAGTAGCGTAGTGCGTATTTGCGGTATGTCATTGTAGTGATCACTTCCGGACCACTACATCACCCCTCTTCTTCAGAAGGAGTGTTGCTGGTTAGTAGCGCGTCGCGTTGGCTTCTGGAGAGTAGCGGTCGGGCCGTCGTCTCAGCCGGTGGGGTTGGACGCGACGCTCTTGTCGGGCTCTCGGCGGAGTAGTCGTAGCTGTCGTCTCGTAGCCCTGTTCTTGTCGCTCAGTCGGCGATGTCGTCGCTCGCCTCATGAGCCTGGCGGACCACTTCTGGCCGTCGCTGAGCAGGTACGTCCAACGGCCTAGTACTTTCTTGACGACCATCGCTTCCGACCATGGAGATTGGCCCTTTTGCGCGTTTTGTCGTCTCACGCGGACGTGGTCGCCATGTTGGAAGGGTCCTCGCGTCCGCGGTCGGTGCTTGTCGATCCTTTCGTCTGTTTCGTCAGGCTCTGAGAGGCGCGCCGAGCTGGCTATCTCTTCCTCCTTTCGCTTGAGTCGCGCCGCTTCGGTGCTGAACTCAAACGGGAGGCGCAGGCGGCGCCCCATTAGCAGCTCAGCCGGACTTTTCGAAGAGGTGGGGGGGCGGTGGGCTGTGGGTGGGGGGGGCTTCGCTGGGGCTGGTTTGTGTTGGTTCTTGGGGTGGGGGTGGTGGGGTGTGGGGTGGGGGGTGTTGTGGGGCGTTGTTGGTTGGTGGTTGGCTTGTGTGTGTGGTGGGTGTGTTTTGTGGGTTGCTGGTGGTTGGGGTGGTTTTTGGTTGGGGTGGGGGGGGTGCCTTTGTGGGCGTGTGTTTGTGTTGTGTTGTGGCTGTTGGCCTTTGTGCTTGTGTCTGTGGCGGGCGTTTGGCGGTTGGGGCGCTTTGTGGCGTGTTTGGGCTTGGCTTTGGGGTGCGGGTGGCTGGTGGCTGTGGGGTGTTGGCTTGTTGGGGCCGTTGCGGCGCTGGTGCGGTTGGTGGTGTTGTTGTGGTGGTGTGGGTGGTGGTTGGCTGGCGGTTTGGGGGGGGTTTTGGGTGGTTGGGTGCTGTGGGTTGCGCTGGCGTTGTTGGTGGGTGGTTGCGGGTGTTTGGCCTTGGCTGTGTGATGGCGTGCGCTTGGTTTCCCCCCGCGCGGTGTTCCTTGTGTTGTGTTGGCCGTTGCCTCTGTTGTTGGCCGCTTCTGTGCTGTTGTGTTGGCGGCGGCTGGCCTTCGTGGTCGGCGAGGCGTCGCCGTGCCGTGGCCTCCGCACTGTGGCGCGATGTAGTCGAGGTAGTGCGGTGTGGCCGCGGCGTGGGCGCCCTCCCCTCTTCTGGCTGGGCGCCCCTCTTTCTGGTTCGATTCGCTCTACTAGGCCGTCCCCTTGCTGCGTGTAGACGGGCGTTCGGTAGGTGGAGATGTCGCGGCGGGTGCAGAAGTCGTTGGTGTAATTCCTGGCGAATAAGCCGGGGCCGTTTGTTATGGTCACAGGCGGTTTGGGCTGCCCGGTCTAGGCGTCGTCCTGCTCGGCCGTGGTGGTGGCGGTGCCGGGCTCCCCTTTGGTGAAGAGCACCTCCCGCCCCGTCCAGTATTATACTAGGACGGCGCCACGGTGTTTTTCTCTCGGCTCCGCAGCGTCGGGAAGGGGCCGCCGACGTCCAGGCCCAACTTTGACCATGGGCGTGTCGGTCTTGTGGTTGTTGTCTGTGGCCGTCTCGGCCCTTAGTTGTCGTGGTGGCCTGTCGCCGGGGCCCCCGAGCTCCTGGCCGCCGGGCTCAATGGCGGCGCTCAATCGGTGGCCCCCGTGGGGCTCCCCGGGCTTGGCCCTTGCGCTGGCAGTGTGCCCGGGGCGCGCGTGCGCCGCCTGCGCGGCGCGCTTGTGCTCCTGGACCCCGGCCCCCCCCGCGCTCGGCCGCCGAAGGAGCAGGCCGCCGGCAGCCCCTCCCTCGCCCCCTGGCTCGGGGGCCGCTGGCCCCCGGGCCGCAGTCGGGGCTGGCCAGGCCGCGCCCTCTTAGCAAGCCAGCGGAGGCAGGACGGGACCCATCCCTGGGGCGTGCGCCTTGCGGGTCGCCGGATGGCAGTACCCTAGCCCAGCGCTGGCCATATTCTGCACGTGAGGCTCGGTTGGTTGGCGGGGGGTGTTCGTCCGCCCTCCGCGCCGGTTCTGGTTGGACGCCGCGTGTCTTTCTCCCCCCCCCCCCGGTGCTATCCCTTGTTGTAGAATATGTGGTGGCCCTTGCGACCTCTCTGTCGTACTCGGCCTACTCCGTCGTGTTTGGTTTTCGGGGGGCAGGCTGGTCAAGCCCCTGTCGTCCGTTCTGGAACCGGATGGACGTCCCAGCAGGAAGTGGGCCGGGGGGCCTCCGCTCTGGGGGGGTCTTGGGTGCCGGCCCCTGGCCCCCGCTTCCCTGGCGGCGGCGCTGCCCCGTCCCGCGTCGGTCGTAATGATATGTCGCCAAGACGCACTACACAGACACATACGTGACATTTGTGACACAGCGTATATTAGCACTACCGCTACTAGTACGTGGGAGGAAATTGATATATTCAAAATAGGTTTGTCTTGCTTGGCCGTACGCACGCTCGAACTGATAGGCAAGGACAAATCAAGTGGCGTGACCTTCCTCAAGATTCGAACTCAAGATGGCGGAGCCGACAGCTGCATCGAAGTTGCCGCTCCCATCGATCGACAAGTTCATGCCGCACCCAGGAGAGCCGCCCGTGCCTTTTCGGCAGTGGTTTAAGACGTTCAGCCGTCTTCTCCTGATGGTCGACGACAGGCAGCCAAGCGCGCAAAAGCTGACCCAGAACCAGAAGAACAATTATCTGTATCTGATGCTGGGCAGCGAGGGGTCGCGGATTTTCGACACGAATCCCGCCTCCGACACAATCGACACGGCCACGTACGACGCCTTCTCGAGCGCTGTCGAAGCGCAGTTCCAGCCGCCCGTCAACGAGGCGACGGCCTGCTTCGAGTTCTACCGCCGCGACCAGGCGCCCACAGAAACCACAGAGGAATACCTGACCGCGCTCCGCCAGATGGCTCACGACTGCAATTTCGGAAACGTGCAGGACAAGCAGCTGGCGATTCGGCTGATCTGCGGCTGTCACGACAAGGAGACCCAGCGTCACCTGCTGGCTCTCGACGAAGTCAAGCTTCCAGAGGTCGTAAAGATGATGCAGGCCGAGGAGCGGGCCAGGGACAACGCCGCAGCGATGTCGAAGAAGCGCCAGACGCTAGGCGTGGCGCGCACACAGCCTCAAGCCGGGCCAAGCCGCGTCTGGCCGAATGTTGCGACGAAGCCGTGCCCGGGCTGCGGAAAGGCCGGCCACACGTTCAAATCGTCCGCCTGCCCGGCAGCCAAGGAGACGTGCAGGCACTGCACAAACGTCGGTCACTTCGAGCGCTGCTGCATGAAAAAACAGCGCGGATTCCAGCGCGCCGGCCCGCAGCGGACAAGGCAGCAGCAGCAGCCGCGAGTTCGGACGGTCGATGAAGTCGACAGAAATGCGACGATTATGAAAATCACAGGCAAGGGCAGTCAGACGGTGATGCTCCCTCTCGAAGTCTCAAACGGGCGCCGATTTGTCGCCACGCAGCTCCAACTCGACACGGGCGCGGAGCCGAGCACGATGACGCTTGACATGTACAGCAGAATATGCCCAGAGCTGCCGATCGAAGAGAGTCCACTGAAGCTGACCAATTTCGATGGCAGTAACGTCAAAGGCGTCATCGGACGGGTCAAGACGAAGATCAGGGCCAATGGGAAGATACACCAGGACTACGTTCACGTGGTCAACAACAACTGCCCAGCAGTTTTGGGGCAAAACTTCCTGAGGCCGCTCAACTTGCTGCCCCGGCTGAAAGTGGACAACGTACAGTCGACCGCGCCAGCTGTTGAGGAGGTGAAGGAGCTGATGAAGGAGATGTGCAACGACAAGCTCGGGCGCTTCCCCGATTCGCAGCACAAGATCCACCTCAGCAGCGACGTCAGGCCGTTTGCAGCCAAACTGCGTTCCATCCCCCTCGCCAGGCGTGACGAGGCGATCGCTGAAATTCAGCGCATGGAAGAGGCTGGCGTCTGGGAGAAGGTCGACTACGCTGACTGGGTCCACCCGCTGGTGACAGTACCGAAGCCGAACGGCAAGGTCCGCATCACCACAGACCTCCAGCAGCTCAACAAGTACGTCGTCCCGGACTGCTACCCACTGCCAAACATCAAGGACGTCCTGCTCGACATCAGCGGTGCCCGGTTCTTCACAAAGCTCGACCTCAGAAAGGCGTACTACAACATCGAACTGGCGCCAGAGAGTCGACACCTTACGACTACGATCACGCCCATCGGACTTTTCCAATACAAAGCGCTCCCGATGGGTCTCAAGGACGCAGGAGCAGCCTTCCAGAGGCGCGTCGCGGCAACGTTAGCGGACTGCGAGGGATGCAGCTACTACCTCGACGACATCCTCGTCTACGCAACGACGCGCCAGCAGCTCGACGACCGCGTGAAGAAGGTGCTCCACCGACTCAAGGCCAAAGAATTCCGGCTCAACGAGAAGTGCCAACACAGTGTTGAGAGCGTGAGTTTTTTGGGCCACCAGCTGTCCGCCGATGGCATCCAGCCAGACAGCAAAAATACCGAGTCAATTGTCAATATGAGCGAGCCGCGGTCTGTCAAACAAGTGCTCTCGTTTCTCGGCTTGGTCAACTACTATGGCGAGTTCATCAAGAACATCACAGAGCTCAGCGAACCGCTCCGGAAGTTGACCCGAAAAGGCGAGAAGTTTGAGTGGACCAGCGACTGCCAGCTCAGCTTCGATACTCTGAAGAAACTCGTCGCAGACAAGCTCAAGCTGCACATCTTCGACCCAGAAGCGCCCACGACAGTCACAACCGACGCTTCGAATGTCGGTCTCGGCGCAGAGCTGTCACAAGTGCAGAATGGCAGGCGCGTGTCCATCGCGTTTGCCAGTCGCACGCTCAACGACGCAGAGAGGCGCTACGCCACGAACGAGCGAGAAGCGCTGGGCTGCGTCTGGGCGATCGAGCACTGGGCCAAGTTCCTCGAAGGTCGACCTTTCGTGCTGCGGACCGACCACCGTGCGCTGACCGCCATACTCGACGGCCACGGGACGGGACGAAAGGCCGACAAGTTCGCCAGATATCAAGAGCGTCTGGAACGGTTCGACTTCACCCCGGAATACATTCGTGGTGAAGACAACAGCATTGCCGACGCGCTCTCGAGACTGGCGACAGCGGCAGAAGAGCATGGAGTCATGCGCAAGAACGACATTCTGCTGCTACGCGACGACTTGCAAGCCCAAACGGCCGGCGACGAGACCCTTTCAAAAGTAGTGAGCTACGTCAACTCGCGCTGGCCAAAAAAGTCAGCTCTAACAAGTGAAGAACTGCCTTTCTTCCACGTCAAGGATGAACTCAATGAAGCGGATGGCTTACTGAAGCGAGGCGATCGACTGGTCGTCCCTGTCGCCGAACGCCGCCGCCTGCTCAACGACGCCCACCACGGCCACCCAGGAATCGTCCGCATGAAGAGGAAGTTGCGCGAAAAGTACTGGTGGCCCGGCCAGGACAAGGACGTCGAGACGACGGTGGCCAACTGCAACCCCTGCAACAGTAGTGGGAAAAAGACTCGACCAGTGCCGAAGACTCGAATTGAGCCGACGAGCCAGCCAGCGAGCCACTACGGACTGGACATAACAGGGCCATTCTACAATAGGCAGTACATCGCCTGCCTCATCGACTACCAGTCAAAGTTCCCAGAGATCATGACAGCTGCCGAGATGACAACTGAGCGAATCGTCGAATGGCTCAGCGACGTCTTCGCAAGATACGGCAATCCCAACGCCATGACCACCGACAACGGACCCCAGTTCAAGAGCGACCAGTTCAAGACGTTCTTGAGGAACCGCGACATCGAACACAAGCCGACAGCGGTGTACAACCCTCAAGAAAACGGTCTGGTGGAGGTGTTCAACCGATACATCAAAACTGGCGTCCAAACCTTCACTGCGGAAGGAGTTCCCTGGAAGGCCGGCCTGCGTCGCCTGATGGCGCACTTCCGAGCGACGCCGCCGATGCCGGGAGGACGCAGCCCCGCCGAACTCTTCTTGGGCCACAAGTTCCGCCTCGACTACGAGACGAGGACCGGCAGAACAGCAGTGGAGAAGTCGGCGTCGACTGCGACGGAGGAAAATGAAGAGCCACGCCATCCCAAGGTGCTGCGCTCGTTCTTCAAGAAGGGCGACTGGGTTGTGACGCGGAAGCCACACGCTCACAAAGGTCTCAGTCCCTACAGCGAGCCGAAGCGCGTCGAGGCTGTACTCGGCTACTGGACCTACCGCCTGAGCGACAACCAAATCTGGAATGCTCGCAAGATCAAGCGCTACAGCAACGACAACCAGACGTTCCTGAGCGAGCAGCTCGCCGACTACGACGACGCCGCCCCTCCGCCACAGCCGCGCCGATCCAAACGAGCGAATCTCGGACGCCCTCCGACGAGAGTTTCTCCCCGGCGAAAATCTGGGGGAGGACGATGATATGTCGCCAAGACGCACTACACAGACACATACGTGACATTTGTGACACAGCGTATATTAGCACTACCGCTACTAGTACGTGAGAGGAAATTGATATATTCAAAATAGGTTTGTCTTGCTTGGCCGTACGCACGCTCGAACTGGTAGGCAAGGACAAATCAAGGCAAGGCAAGGCAAGGACAAACGTCGGGCAGTCGGGGTCGAAGACGCTGAGCAGTGTCCTCTTGGCATAGGTGCCCATGGAAATTGGGCCAGGGGAGGGGTAAATCGCCAAATTTTTGGAAGGCAGGGGGTGGGTAAACTGGGCAATTCGGGATACTTCCCACAGGGTGGGTGGGTGGGTGAGTGTCATGCATGGTCCATCAATGCAATGCAGCAGCACACTGTTTGAATGTACATGGTATGATGGTAAGAAGAAGAAGAAAAATGGTAGCCTGTGTTCTGCGATGAAGACACAGTAGACAACAACAGAAACTGCACTGCAAGAGTTGGAGGCCGAACCACGAATCAATGTGGTGGAGATCTGCGTCTACGTCCTGGCTCAAGCAGAACATTTGTATACAGTCTGCAGGCCAAGAGCGTCAGTTTCTTTCTTGTGGGCTGTTGTCAGGTGAGCTTGCAACTTGGTGTGCATCTGCACACCATCACAGTCACAATCTGGTGAGAGAACTTGTACGAAGAATGGGCTGATGAAATTGTAGAGGGAAAAGGAGGAATCAGCTAATGTTGCTGGTTCATCAGCTTGCTCAGCAGAAGCCTCAGCAGTAGGCTCAGCACCAGCAGCAGGTTCAGCAAGTACTGCAGCAACAGGTTCAGCATTTGCATGCTACTCTTTTAGTGAGATGTAGGTTTCCACTGTGGCTCGGGGCGTCCCGAGAGTTCCACCCAGAGAGTTTGAGCACTGAGATCAATGCAATACTGCAGTACGGTAATAAGTAAATTCAATCTGGGTAATTGTGTGTTCGTGATCGTGATGTTTGAAAATCGTCGTCAAACGGAATTAATTGTCAACAGTCGTCATAATAGCCATAATGTCGACAGGCTTGCTCGTTTCGACTCGTCGGCGCCGGCGGCCTCGGCGACCGCGGGCGCTTGTCGACAGGCTTGCTCGTTTCGACTCGTCGGCGGCCTCGGCGACCGCGGGCGCTTGTCGACAGGCTTGCTCGTTTCGACTCGTCGGCGGCCTCGGCGACCGCGCTTGTCGACAGGCTTGCTCGTTTCGACTCGTCGGCGGCCTCGGCGACGGCGCTTGTCGACAGGCTTGCTCGTTTCGACTCGTCGGCGGCCTCGGCGACCGCGGGTGCTTGTCGACAGGCTTGCTCGTTTCGACTCGTCGGCGGCCTCGGCGACCGCGGGCGCTTGTCGACAGGCTTGCTCGTTTCGACTCGTCGGCGGCCTCGGCGACCGCGGGCGCTTGTCGACAGGCTTGCTCGTTTCGACTCGTCGGCGGCCTCGGCGACCGCGGGCGCTTGTCGACAGGCTTGCTCGTTTCGACTCGTCGGCGGCCTCGGCGACCGCGGGCGCTTGTCGACAGGCTTGCTCGTTTCGACTCGTCGGCGGCCTCGGCGACCGCGGGCGCTTGTCGACAGTCGTTTCGTCGTTTTCATCGTTCGTCAGTCAGTTTCATCCAGTCGTTTCGTCCATTAAGCACGTGCGGTGCGGATGAGTAATACCGCCGTTGAATACCGCCATTAACTTCTGTGCTATAATTTGTCTTGTACTATTCAAGCATTCACTTCTAAGAATTTTTTACTGCATACTTAAAAAAAAACGTTACCGTACGCACAATCCAGTGTCCAGTCTTAACGCTCAAAGTAGTGGGTGGAACTATCGAGACCTCCCCACTGTGGCTGCAGTTGACTTTTCTCTGACTGTTTTTACAGTAATGAGACTGAGTCCTCTGAAATTGGACGATCTTCTCCCTTGCAACTAATTAAAAGTTCGATGTACTCATCGTTAGTTAGCATTGACGCAGTTAGCTTAAACTTGGCTGACGCAGTTGCTTGGGAGCTGGCAGCAAGTAATTTGGAGTCGCCTGGCTGTCCACTGATGCAGTTGCTTAGGAGCTGGCCCTGTGGCAGTGCCAGTGGCTGGCAAGCCAGTGGCAGGCAACTTGGCACTTGCTGACACAGTCGCGTGGGCTGCGAAGCGACAGGAGGTACTCCCAGTGCCCCGACAGGCGGAGCGGCTCTATTGACGACAGTCTGCACGCAAATTAACTGCGCCGCAGGCGAAAATTTGGCCATTTCTATGTCTCACCAGGAACACTTCGTTAAAATTAACGGTAATGGGCGGTTGTAATTGGCCAGGTTTGTTAAGAATTAAATATTACCTGGCCAACGGGTGAGTTGCACGCTTACCACAGCGCTGCAGGCAATTTTTTCGCATATTAGAGCGTCAACCTAAGGGAATCCTATGTCCTGGCCCAAAACGCTTCCCTAGTCGAAGAGTGACTTGCACACTCACCCACCACAGCGCTGCAAGCAAAATTTTGCGCGCATGGGTAGTGCGTTAATCTTAAAAAACTAGACATCTGCTTAACCTCCCTGACTGCCTGCTCGCGCTTGCCCTTCGCCTACCTGCCCACACTAGTGCTTCCTAGTGCCCTGCACACCCGTACCTAGAAAGAGAGGCTACAGGAGACAGATGCTACGTAACGTACGTGCACACATATTACGCGTCTTTGGGTGCCGGTTAAAACAAAAATCGATAAACGCTGTACGAATCAAAATCGATAAACGAGCAACCAAGTCAATGCCGAAGTAATGTTTGCACAACAGTTGCGCGGCTGCATTGCACTAGATGGTTGGCTATAGAGATGGGGAGGGGTATCCCCGAAAATCCGATTTGGTTTCGGGATCAGGTAGCCCCGGGGGAGGGTAATCCCGAAAGTCTTTCGGGATTGGGTCTTACAGGGGAGGGGTATACCCCCCCTATACCCCCCCCCCCATGGGCAGGTATGCCTCTTGGCAACTTTGGCCTTGATCAGCTTGAAAGCGCGATCGCAGTCCGCGGTCCACTTCAGACGTCCCGTAGTAGTGCCGCGCGTGAGTGCCTGCAGGGGCTCCAGCAGCGTCGCCTGGTCGGGAACGAACTCTTTGTGGTAGTTGACCATGCCCAAGAAGCTTCGTATTTCCTTGATATTCGTCGGCCTTGGCATATCCTGGATCGCCTTGACGTTGTCCGGATTGGGCTTGATGCCGTCCTTGCCGACGGTGTGCCCCAGGCACGCGATTTCAGGCACCCTGATGACGCACTTCTTCAAGTTCAGGGTCAGCTCGTTGCTCTGAAGCGCCTGCAGCACGGCACGCAAGTTCTTGTCGTGCTCCTCGACGGTGGCGCCGAAGACGATGATATCGTCGATGTAGGCCGCGCACCCTGCGCAGTCGGCGAGCACCTGGGCCACGACCATCTGGAACACTGCTGCGGAGTCAGTGAGGCCCATTGGCAGGCGGTTGTACTGGAACAGCCCTGCTGGCGTTATCGTGGTCGTCAGCGGTCGACTGGCCTCGTCGAGCTTGACGTGGTAGAACGCCTTGGTCAGATCCAGCCTCGAAAAGACCTTGGCGCCTTTCAACTGCAGGAACAGATCCTGGATCTTGGGCAGTGGGTATCGGACTGGGATGACGTGCGCGTTGAGCGCCGTGAGGTCGGTTGTCAGCCTCACACCGCCATCAGCCTTGCGGACAGCGACGAGCGGGTGTGCCCACTCGGAGGGACTGTTGACCTTTGACCAGATGCCCGTCTGCTCCATCTCCTTGATCTCCTGGTCCACCGCGTCTCGCAGCGCGATGGGTACTGACCGCACTTTTCTTGCCACTGGTGGAGCTTCTGGCTGCAGCCGGATCTTGTGCCTGAAGTTCGGGACCTGGCCCAACGCGTCAGCGCACAACCTTGGGTAGTCGGCTTCCAGCTCAGCGACTGTGGTGGCGTCGATTCGCTTCTGCAGGAGGCCCAACTTCTCGATGACGTCGGCACCGAAAGTGGCTAATGGGCGGTTGCAGATGTAGACCAATGCTTTGGCCTTGCAGTCCAGGTGATGGAGTGTCAGTTCGATTCGGCCGCCAATCCCTTGGATGATGGAGCCGTCGAAGTTGCGGAGGGGCGCGAATTTCTTCTGGAGCGGCGAGCTGACGAAATGCTCGTTGTAGTCGCACTGCGGGATCAGAGTGACGTCGGCCCCTGTGTCGAGCAGACCGTGCAGGACCGCCTTCTTCCCGTCGGTCGCCTCTGCTAGCAACTGGGTGCGGAAGACGCTGTCGCCGCTACTGACCACCTGCACGCGATCCACAGTGAAGTCGTCGAGGCCGTTGTCGTCGCTCTTGCCGACGTCGGCGACCGCTCGTCCGCGCCCTCGGCCTCGGCCCCTGGCCACTCTGCCGCGTCCACCGCCTCGTTGGCCGCTTGGCGCCGAGCGGCAGCAGCGCGCGAAGTGTCCCGTTTTCGAACAGGACAGGCAAGTGACGTCCGTCGCTGGGCAGTCGCTCCAGGCCGCGTGTTGGGCCTTCCCACACCGACCGCACGTCGCCGCTGCCGGACGGCTGGTGGCTGCCGTTGGGGCTCCTCGTCCTCTCGGCACGCCTCGGCCGCGTGCTGACACTGCCCGGACCGCCTTCGGCTCGCGCAAAGCCTTCGTGCTGGCTTCGGCGATCTCTTCTGACTGAAGCTGGGCAGTGTACATGTCCAGCGACACCTTGGGCATCTGCAGCAGCTTCTTCTGGCCATCACGGTTGCTGCAATTCTGCGCGATTACGATCGCCAGGTCCGTGTTGGGCGAGAAGTTGGCGTAGTCGCAATCCGCCTGCAGCGCCCGTAGGCGACTGACGAAGTCGTCGATCGGCTCGTGCGGATCTTGCTTGCACGACCGAAACTTGTGGAACGCGAGCGCCGGGAGCGTCTTCTCTCCGAACGTCTCCTGGGCGGCCTTGCCGTAGTCTTCGTAGGTGACGGAGTCGTAGAGCGGGCTCTTGGGGTGCCCCTCGAATCTCCTCACTGCCTCTGGACCCAGGTAGCCGTAGAGGAGCTGGTTCTTCTGCGCGTCCGTCAGCTTGTTCTGCGGAGCGCGGTCGGCGTCCATCCGGCGGAAGAGCATGTCGATGCGCGTCTTCCACGAAGCCCACTTCGGCGGCTTGTCGGCTGGATGGGCCCAATACTGCTCCAATGGCGGCAAAGGCGTTCGAGACATTCTTTTTGCTCGCTTCGCCAATGTAGTGTTTATCTAATCAGGGTGTACGCGTCAGCGTACAACCCTAATATGTGACGACTTCTGAATGCGGATTTTTGAATTTTCGATCGCCTATAACTTTTGATTGCCTGAACGGATTTGGACGCGTTATAGCTCAAACGAACCGCCTTCTTCTGGGGCATCGAACGCGCCATAACGCGTTTCCTTGTTTTGCTGCAAGGGGGCGATACCTCCAAAAATGTTGTGAAAACGCGGGTTTTTTTTTGTGTTCTCTTGTTTTTGTGTTCTCTTTTCGTGTTCTCTGCCACTTTTTTGGACCGCCGCTCCTGAACGCCGCTAGCGATTGGGCTGAAACTTGGCATGGATACGCAGTCTATGGTGGCAATTTCTACCTCAAATGCATTTGCTCCTAGTTGCTTCCAGTCTTGAGTTATGGCCGATTTTTCCCGTTTTTTTGGACATAGCCGTTTTTTCGGCCAAAACTTTGTTAGCTATAGGCGCTTCAACCGCTCATCGGAGAGATTTGCTATAATGGTGAAAGTTGACAGCCCAGACATGTAGCATTTCACTTTCAGCAATTCAGGTCGCTCCGACTTCCATGTCGCCATAGCCGAATTTTTTTGATAGTTCCGACAAGAGTAAAACTCCAAAAAATGCCATGTAAACCCCCAATTTTTATTTTATTTTCGTGAACAATACGTCAAGGCGAGTCATCGGTGTCAATGTTTTTAAAGTTTCATCACTGGATAATGAGATATGAGCTCCTAAACCTTCAAAAAATGATTTTATTTTTATTTTTTTTTATAATTTTTTTGTTAAAGTAATCGGCATGAAACTTTGCAAACATATGCTGTATACAATCAGAAATTAATCCCCCAAATGGATTCTTCCTAAATGCCCACAATCTTGAGATCCGGAACACTTAGTAATGTTGCGTCTTGGACAACAAATCGAGAGGTTGTGATATCCACTCCCGCTGGCGTCTCTGCCATCTCTTAAAAACCAATCAATATTGCGTTATCCCAGTGTCCCTTCCTGCCCCACCCATGTTGTTCCCATGAACCACCCTGCATTTTTTCAGTTTTTTCGTTTGCTTTTCAGATGTTAAAATATTTTTTGGCTGACTTCAAGTGCTTTTGGGATGGGCTTTATGTGCAACCTCACAAGACACACATTCATGCACGCACGCACGCACGCACGCACGCATGCACGCACGCACGCACGCACGCACTGACGCACGCACGCACGCACGCACGTCCGCCCGCACTCTTGCATGCGCGCACGCACACACCGACGCACGCAAGCACGCCCGCACTCTCGCATGCACGCACTCGCGCACTTTCGTACGCATGCACGCACGCGCGCACGCACGCATGCACGCACGCATGCACGCACGCACGACGCTGAGTTGACCACCATCTTGGCCGCGCAGAGGGTGGCATAGGACGCGTCCTCAACGAGCATGCTGGTTGTGGTGGCGTCCTCGTGGTCGGGCTCTGGGGTAACGAGCGCGTCACGCGCCACTCGCTGGTTCAGCCCTGATTTTGTAACTTGAGGAGTTGCAGCACGTCCTTGGTGTTCGAGACGTTGCCCAGGAAGGAAGGTGTTTGTAAAGAAATTTTACAGTTTTGAACTTGTACACTGTACACATTTTTATTTAATACGACGTTTCGGCTACGACACCCCCTCCCCCCACAGTCTCTTGGGTCCCCCCCCCCCCACCCACTTCAAAAACCCGGTTACATGTATGCTACTGCGGTAGGGAAACTCACGCCCCCTGTTTTGTGCACCTGTTTGCACCCGAAATCCGTGCATGCGTGGGAGCACATTTCGTACATGTCAATACAAAAAAACACTGTATTAAGGAAAAATTTGCAGGCAGCTGCAAAAAAAGGGGAATATGTGACTTCCGTAGAGCTGAAGTCCACTTTGAAAAAGATTGAATAAATAAGAGCATTGCAGTGGAGAAAACTTAGAAAAACGATTGTATAACAGCATTGCAGTTGATGTGGAGTCCATTTTGAAATGCATCGATCGTATAAGAGCATGCAATGGTACGAACAATCAATTTGCTTGTCACATATTCGGCGTTTTTAGCGTGAGCTATTTTGGCATATTTTATTTCGGACAACAGTCATTCAAGTGACATCACTGTTGCCCAGCTAAAAGTGACACACACCACTGCCCTACGCACATTGCAGATAGAACTAAGAACCATAAGCGCAACTGGACTCTTGGTGTGGTGTGGTATGTATTTCAATGCTGCTGAGCAATACGTAACTGAACGAAGAGCAACAAAAAACAACGTATTGCTA
>JASAMY010003215.1:30000-32499 GCA_030248085.1 Paralinhomoeus sp. GSCO2_6 | reverse complement strand
GCGCATTTCGACCGTGGAGAACGTGGGGCCGTTGGCGCCGACTGCGCCCGCCACGTGGAACGTCAGCAGGGACCAGCGAAGCGGAGCGCACCTGGAAGTTGGTCCTGGAGACGCGCGACGCGTGATGTTGCGTTACTTTAGGCTTAATTTTGGCGTTACTTTAAGCTTAATTTTGGCGCACTTGACGATGGTTGTATGCTTGGTCCCTGTCGGCGAGTTTGTTTGGTGCTAAAATGAGTCCGTGCTGAATGTTGTGTCGGCACGAGTCACGCATAGCAATGAATCAAACGACATACTACTATCCATGCACGAATCGTGGTGCATACTGCCCTTGCATACTGCATACTTCGCGAACTCGAAATTGAAGTATATCTTTTAAAAGGCGACAAGGGAAAGAACGTAAGGTGCAACGCAACCAAATAATTACGCCGAGTTGCGCCCTCCTTCCGGACTACCTTCCTTCCTCCTTCCGTTTGCAGTTTACCTCTTTTGGCCGGCTGGTTCAGTCTTGAGTTTCGCGGTTTGACTCTTAGTGTTTTGCGTTTTGCGGCGCCCTTTCCCCTCTCTCTCTGTTCCGGTCTTGCGTCGACACGGTCCGCAAGTGAGAGAGTGCGTTGGAGGCTCGAAGTCAACGACGTGACACACCGAACCGACGAGTAGCGGACAACGCCAGCCTTGCAACCAGCACCTGCGCCTTGAAGCGATCGTAGCTCTTGCCGCTCGTCCGTTGCACGCTGCAGACCACTTCATACCCCAAGAGCGTCAGACACTCTGATCGCGAGGCTGACGCAGGACTACTCGTCCTTGTACTGCAGGACTAAACGCCCAACTTCGTCCACGCTGCCGACGGTCCGGCCCGGCCGACCGTTTGGCTTCGACGGCGCGGCAGAAGCAGCAGCAGAAGCGACCGACAACGACGGCCGGCGTCTTCTGCCCTCCTGTAGACGACGGGGCTACACACCTCCGTGCAAGTGCACGCACGTCGACTGCGCAGCTGCCGACTTCGACTGCCACGCGGCAGAAGCAGGTGCCGCCGAGAGACACGGTCTCCACGACCAGTAGCATGGCGTCCGAGAACGCCACCGCAGCCGGCGTATTGGCGCCGTCCCGAGTCGAGTTCGGCATCGATTCGGCAGAGGTAGAGAACGCGCAGCTTCGCGTCGACGGCCGCTACTACAAGCTCGGCCACTACGTGCGCACCTCGTACGAGTACGTGAAAGACTACGAGCTGCTGCCCGACGAGGTCATCGCCGCCTGCGAGAACGTGCAGCTGGAGGTCGAACTGCACTCGCGGAACGTCGTCCCGGACGCGTTCATCTTGCAAGGGCTACTCGCCCGTCGACCATCCAGCACCTTGTCGCTTGTCGTAGCCGCCGACATTGAGCTCTACCGTAAGAGCGCCGCGAAAATCATCTTCGACACGCGCATCGCTGCCAGCGGCAAATTGCCGCTCCCCTCCTTGACGATGCTGCAAAACGCCGTGCGCGACTACAACCGGGCACTCTGCGTGCGCAAACACCGCTTTGCTGTCGACGGCGACATGCAACACTTCGGGTGCCAGTTGTACAACGCTCGCAAAGACGCCGCGGACAGAGACGCCTCTGTCAAATACCCGAAGAGTCCTACGCGGACATTGATTGACGCCGGCAGTCTAAGCGACGACGAACGCAACACGATAGCAGCGCACGAGCAGCAGCAGACGGCTTTGCGCCGTGGCGAAGTCGACGACGACGACGAGAACGACTTCGCTGACGCCCACGAGGGCGGCGACAACGCTCCAAGCGCGACTGACGGAGACATGCCCGAGCTGGACGTGCCCGACGACGTCGAAAACGTCGAGCCGCACGCCTATCAGTCCGCGCTGCGCCACACGAGTCAGCTGACGGTCGAGCAACTGCGCCAGGACTACGCCAGCGTTGTCGCTGGGCTTGTAAACCAGGCCAAACAACTCGACGACGCGTCGCAGCAGATTCGGTCGCAGGAGCGCATGCTCGTCGAGTGGGAGCAGAGGGTCAAGCGCGGGCAGCGGCCGACGCCGCCCACTCAGCTTCGCAGAGCCCCGTCGCTGGCCGCCTCGCTGCCCCACTCGCTAGCGCAACCGGACGCAGTCAACGTCCGCCTCGCTTCCTCGGCGACCAACGTAGACGCGGAAGCGCAGCTGCACCCGACGACGCAGTACGCTCGACCACTGGTAGCTCTCGCCGGCACGAAGAAGAGAGTCCAGATCGCCGCGCCGCCGATGGCGTCCGAGCAGCAGCTGGAGGCGCAGGAACGGCAGCACTACGCGACTGCCATTGCGTCTACCGCATCGCCGTTCAACCAGGGCGTTGAACAGGCGCACTGGACTGCGCCGCCGAGAGGCTACACGTCTGTAGTCGAACAGAGCTTGCCGACGGCCGCTGCTTACGCAGCACAGCCGCCGCCACTCGCAGCCGCCGCGTCCAGTCGCTCGAACGCCGACGACGGCGTGGTTCACGCAGCAGCCACCGCCGCCGTTCG
>JASAMY010003215.1:0-25000 GCA_030248085.1 Paralinhomoeus sp. GSCO2_6 | reverse complement strand
AGGCACAGGACAAAGCTTCACCCACCGATCGCACAGCCTCAGCGCTGGTTGCTCGACTACACCTTCTGCACACTCGAGGACACTCCAGGCACCATAGGTCACCACGGTTCGCGTCCAAGTGAGGCAGCTGGCTGAACGAGCAACCAATCATCAGCTCTACCCAATTCCTTCTGCGCGGTTTCACGCCCTCTTGAACTCTCTCTTCAAAGTTCTTTGCAACTTTCCCTCACGGTACTTGTTTGCTATCGGTCTCATGACCGTATTTAGCCTTTGATGAGGTTTACCATCATCTTTGGGCTGCACTCTCAAGCAACCCGACTCTTAGAGCTAACCAGCCCCTGCAGTTTCAGTTCTAACAGGTCTATCACCTTCTTTGGACCATAGCCCCATTCAAAGGGACTTAGAACCGACTCTACAGGGACAAGCCACCTCTATACACCACAATTCCCAACCCGTTCGCACGGGTGGGATTCAGTGTTGGGCTCGTTCCTCTTCACTCGCAGTTACTGAGGAAATCCCAGTTGGTTTCTTTTCCTCTGCTTACTGATATGCTTAAGTTCAGCAGGTAAACCCGCCTAACTTAAGGTTCAAACGAACCTCGGTTCCGCACCTGCTGACTGGCCCAATTGAACCACTACAGCCGATGCGGAACCTCGAACCGTTGGCTTCTCAACCAAGGAATGTAGGGACCAAACGCTTCAACACCTGGATTCACGCTCCCTAGCCATCCAAGGCCGATCCACCAAACAGTTCTAAGACCTGTCCACCTCAATCGGCGAACGGTCTTAATTCAGCACTATGGGTGATTGTCAATGTCTGAACCCTCAAATAGACGTGGCAAAGAACCAAGGTTCAATGCCGCCATTTGCGTTCGAAGTCTCGATACTCATTGGGTCTGCAATTCGTACTAAGTATCGCATTTTGCAGCGTTCATCATCGACTCATGAGCCGAGTGATCCACCGCGCAGAATTGTGCGTGTCTTCAATTCTGCCATCTCCACTGACTATGGTTCAAAGCTTGGATCGGCGCTGGACGAGATTCAGCATCTCTCTTTAAACCATCTCAGCCAATCATGCCTTTGGCCAACTGCTCCTTAACTGGCATACGCCTGTAAGGATATGGTTCCAGCATTTCAGATGCACAGTTCAACCATCCCACTAGTCCAATCCATACTAGTGATCATGGCCAGATCTTAGGTGCTTCCGTTCTTACCAGAAAATCCGGAAGAGACCACCACCTCTCTAGATCTGTTCTCAATAGGAACGATTGACCAGTGAACAAGTCACTAGTTGGTCTCCAATCGAACCTCGCGCTTTCTGACACCTCTTGCGCGCTTTTGATGATCCTTCCGCAGGTTCACCTACGGAAACCTTGTTACGACTTTTGCCCGGTTCAAGCCATTCCGATTAAAACAGTTCCCACCAGAAGTCAGACCAAAGTCCAACATCCAGCGGTCCCTGTTCTTCTCGAAACGGCTCAGTTCCGGGCAGCGACGGGCGGTGTGTACAAAGGGCAGGGACGTAATCAGCGCAAGCTGATGACCCGCACTTACTGGGAATTCCTCGTTCAAGGAGAATAGTTTCAATCTCCTATCCCAATCACGAAAGGATTTGATTGGGTTACCCAACCCTTTCGGGTAAGGTTTTTGCACGCTGCACCTTTCAGTGTAGCGCGCGTGCAGCCCTGGACATCTAAGGGCATCACAGACCTGTTATTGCTCAATCTCGTGCAGCTAAAAGCTGCTTGTCCCTCTAAGAAGCGTTGCGGACTGCCGAAGCGATCCGCTCGCTATTTAGTAGGATAGAGTCTCGTTCGTTATCGGAATTAACCAGACAAATCGCTCCACCAACTAAGAACGGCCATGCACCACCACCCACAGAATCAAGAAAGAGCTTCGATCTGTCAATCCTCACTGTGTCCGGACCAGGTGAGGTTTCCCGTGTTGAGTCAAATTAAGCCGCAGGCTCCACTCCTGGTGGTGCCCTTCCGTCAATTCCTTTAAGTTTCAGATTTGCAACCATACTTCCCCCGGAACCGAAAAACTTTCGTTTCCGGGAAGCTCCCTGGCAGGTCACAAGTGACGCTGCCAGGTCGCTGGTTGGCATCGTTTACGGTCAGAACTAGGGCGGTATCTGATCGCCTTCGAACCTCTGACTTTCGTTCTTGATTAATGAAAACATTCTTGGCAAATGCTTTCGCAGTTGTTCGTCTTGCAACGATCCAAGAATTTCACCTCTAACGCTGCAATACGAATGCCCCCGTCTGTCCCTCTCAATCATCATCTTGGTTCCGTAAAACCAACAAAATAGGACCAAGATCCTATTCCATTATTCCATGCACCATTATTCAGGCTTGCGCCTGTTTTGAGCACTCTAATTTTTTCAAAGTAAAGTTGCAAGCTACCCTGCGCCCACAGTTAAGTGGACGCAGGGAAAACCTGCTTCATCAATGAAGGACGACAGTACCGGCCGTGAAGCCGGACCGCCTCCTTCAACGTAGATCCAACTACGAGCGTTTTAAACGCAACAACGGTGGTATACACCTTCAGAGCTGGAATTACCGCGGCTGCTGGCACCAGACTTGCCCTCTGATAGATCCTCGTTAAGAGGTTTGGATTGTTCTCATTCCGATAACAGTCCTCATAGAGAACTGCCTCGATATTTTTCGTCACTACCTCCTCGTGCCGAGAGTGGGTAATTTACGCGCCTGCTGCCTTCCTTGGATGTGGTAGCTGTTTCTCAGGCTCCCTCTCCGGAGTCGAACCCTGATTCTCCGTTACCCGTTGCAACCATGGTAGTCACGTAAACTACCATCAACAGTTGATAAGGCAGACACTTGAATGATTCGTCACCGGTTCAAGACCGTGCGATCGGCTGAGTTATTCAGAGTCACCAAAGCCAGGCCGAAACCTGATTGGTCTTGTTCTAATAAATGCACTCCTCCCAACGAGTGGTTGGAGCTTAATTGCATGTATTAGCTCTAGAATTGCCACAGTTATCCACGTAGGATATCAAGATCAAGTGAACAATGGCTGTTGTAATGAGCTATTCGCGGCTTCACTTTGTTCAGCTCGTGCTCAGACATGCATGGCTTAATCTTTGAGACAAGCATATGACCACTGGCAGGATCAACCAGGTAGCAAGGTCAGTAACATCTAGAGAACCATGCAACTCTAGTGTCACTTTCACTAATATCATTCGCTTTTTTTAGAGCCGATCCTTTCATCGAGGTACAAGGCACCAGCCAAACGGCCATCCTTGCACCTGGCTCTATCGTGAACTGAATCGAACTGGCAGTCGCCACACGCTTCCAAGCACTGGTTTGCCACCACTGGGTTGAGCTTTGAGCTTGTACTGCTATCGTTCGATCAATTCACTTGGAACATAGTTCCTTCCGATTGCTTTGCCACTCAAACGAGCGACGATCGCACCTCTAGTCAAACCCCTTGATCAAGAACTGATAAGAACGTTGGAATAGAGGATCCCGTTCCAACAACGCAGCGCACCAAACCGCGTTTTCCGAGGTTACCAGTCTCCTTCAGCGAGCATGCTATCGACGCTCGTCAATCTGCATTCACAGCACTGCAACATCCCGGCTCGTTCAATTCATGTTCATGGAACGCACTTATGTTCAGTTCCAACTTGGATCGAACCGACCCTCGAGGGTTACCAGCCCTCACTCGGTGAAAAAAGCCAATTCTCCCTTTCACCAGCACGATTCCAACAGCTAAATTCCCTTTGGAAAAGTGCAGGAGCCCGCATTGGCACTGCCGCTAAGGCTAGATACGCTTCCATTCAAATCCATGCACGTATCTGACTGTTGCCAACACAACGATTCCTTCGTATCGTTCAAGTCGAAAAAATTTTTCGACAGGGCTCCGCCTACAGAGGAACAGAGCCTTAGTATGCGCAAAGCGCGATTTCGGCCCCAAAAACGATTGGCCGACGCACTTGCCTAGTGCAAAAGCTCGCGCCAAACGCACATTTTTCCGAGGGCTTTTACAGTGAGCGCAGTTTACGTCTATCTCGTAATCGCAGATGAATGAACAGCTATCCGATAACGTTATTATACGTCACAGCCACAAATGCGCGTACACACACCATACACACCATAGGTACATGTGTAAGAGCTGCCAGGACAGGGCGCGGGATCGAATGGGCCGGCGGGGACAGGGGGCAATGGACATGCTAGGCAGGAGATAAGGAGAGCAACAACAACAGTGCGTGAGTGAGTGCGTGCCCTTTTCCCCTCCCCCCCATGGATCCGCCACTGAGAAAGATCGATCAGCGATAATGGAGCAGGGGATAGGTGGCACACGATCGATCCTATTGAAGACGCGATCGTTCACGACAGTGGGTCCTATCGGGGCCCAAGCAGGGCCAGGCGCTAGGGCCAAGGATCGACCAGCACAGAGCTGTGAATCGGCGCGCCTGACAAAAGGCGTCGGAAGTCAATAGAAGGAGAATATGCTAAGTGGAGAGAATTACCGTACTACATGCGTACGCGCGCGCGCGTACGCATTTCGCTCGTGCGTGCATACCTACGTGCGCGTGTGCATGCGTGCGAGCGCGTGCATTCCTGCATGCGTGTGCATTCGCGCGTGTGCATCGTGCGTGCGTGCAGAGATGGCAGGAAGTAAGAAAGCTTGAGCAAAGCATGGGGGGGGGGGGTGAGAAAGGAAATTGACGCAGGAGAACGTCAGTTGCAGCAGCTGCAGCAAAAAGAACGTCAGCAACTGCAATTTTTTGATCGCGCCATTGAGTTGATGGGTTGACGCGCCGATGAAACGGGGCATGCGTGGCTCATCATGACGGCGGCTGCGACGAGGCCGAGGCCGTTTGAGAGTATATAGCGCCAAGCGCGGACGCTCTCAGCCCCTGCGTCGTCTGCCGACTCGTCTGCAACCGTCGTCAGGGCCGGCCACAGAGAAGAAGAAGAAGAGGCCGACGCGACAACGACACCAATATGACGACCCCAGTCGACGCACTGCCAAGGGTTGACGCGCCGATGAAACGGGGCGGGGCATGCGCGGCTCATCATGACGGCGGCTGCGACGAGGCCGACGCGACAACGACACCAATATGACGACCCCAGTCGACGCACTGCCAAGGGTTGACGCGCCGATGAAACTGGGCGGGGCATGCGCGGCTCATCATCATCATCACGCACGACCCCCGTCCGCCCACGCACGCACGCACCTCCTCCAGGCCCCCCCCCCCCCCCCGACGGAGGGCGGCTTTGGCACACGCGACGGCCGCCACAGTGTTCGCTTCGGCGGTGGCCTGAGCGATGTTGGCAACGATGGTGCTTGCAAGCGCGCGCGAGCCAAGACGAGCCAACAACCGACCAGTAGCATCGACTTGGTCTCCGCAAGTCCTCGCCTTGGAAGATCTTGATGTACGCCTGAGCGATCGAAAATATGTCCATGACCATGACGTCATCCTTGCGAAAAGTACGCGCACCCGCAAGTCCTCGACGAGCTCTCGGCAGGTGACGTCACGGCCGGCGATCTTCTTGACCAAAAGTCGGTCGCTGGCCAGCAGGCGGGGAGTGAGCGTGCGCAGCTGCTGCTTGAACTCCGCCTCGATCTCTGAAAACCACCGACTCACCCGCGCCCGTCTCCACCCCCGCGAACCCTTCCCCAAAATTTCTCTGAAGTTTTCCCACTTCTCAATAATGGTGAAATATTTTTCGTCTTTCTCGGTGTATTTTGACGCTAAAACAGATAAGTAACGCTATTTATAGTCTATTTTAGCCCATTTTTATCAAAAAGGTTGGGGGGTTGTTGGGGGCGTGAGAAAATTCTGGGTGAGTTTCACCGACCCACCCCCAGTCACCAGTAGCGTAGCCAGGATTTGGATTTGGGAGGGGCAAGACAGTTGCTTGTGTCTAACCGGGAATTTTCGTAAGGGTACCCCCTTTGGAAAACATCGGGTCTCTGAAAATTTTGGGAGGGGCAAGAGCCCCCCTGCCCCCCCCCTGGCTACGCCACTGCCAGTCACAGAAAATGTCAGGGTTGCATAAATGGAAAATTTCTATTAAAATTTCTTTTTAATTGACTCAAGACTAGGAGCGATCATTGGTGCCAAATACCTTTACTATGAGTTCCTAATACTGTCCCCCCCCCACTGGCGGATCCAGGGGTGGAGCACCCGAAATCGGAGATCAAGGGGGAAAAGGGGGGAAGGTACATACCTGTAACTGGGGGGGTGGTTGGGGGGGCTTTGGGGGGGCCCCCCACTAGTTTTTCAACCACCCCCCAACTCCCCCCCGACCCCCCCAGAATTTTCCCAAAGGATTTTCGTCATGTCTAAAACGATAAAAGTGAGTAACTGTTGGTGTTTTTCAGTGCTTTTCAGTGTTATATGACCATAAAACAGCTAAATAACACTGTTTACACCCTTTTTATACCCATTTTAGACCAATAAGTACCATTATAACTCAAACAATGGCCAGCTACCCCCCCCCCACTTTTTGCTCCGGAGACCCCCACCCCCAAAATCGGCCAGCTACCCCCCCCCCACTCTGCCAGACCCAGTTACAGGTATGGGAAGGTATAGCGGTGGGAAAAGAAACGTGCCTAGCGGACCTAGTTTTCAGCAAAAAAATTGAGTGTTTGTGGTAGAACACAGCAAAATTTTCGCCTGCGGCGCCGTTTGTAGTCGTTAAACGTCAGAAATGAACCGATTGGACGCCCAAACCACTGCCAAAATGTCACAACATCCAAAAAGTTCAACAGTGTCCCTTCTACAAAATTTTTTTCTGGATCCGCCAGTGGTTCCCCCCCCCCCCCCGTTACAGGTATGCCCCCCACCCAGTTGCAGGTATAGCCATACAAACAATAGAAGCTCCACCTCGGTAGTGTCGGCGACGAGAGGGAGTGGAGGAGGGGCGACGCGGAGTCGACGGAGTCGGTGTCGCGCAGCGGTGGCGTCGAGGCGGCCGGGCAGGCGCCTTGGGGCGCGCCGCTCAGCAACGAGCGCTCAACAACTCCAGCAAGGCTAAATCTACAGCCTAAGCAAGGCTACGTTAAAAACCGTAAAGACCGTAACAATTGGCGACAGTATGCAAGAAATTTGCATTTTATAAAATCGTTACTTAGTTTTGAAATTCTTTGCAAGCAACAGTAGAATTGAGCTACTACTGTAGAGCAAGCTGTGTCCACAGCTTTGTTATGGTATATTGCAATACTGGCCTGGTCAATTCATAGTTTTGTTGAGATGCCGCACGTTTGCGCTGAAAACCGTTTAAGAAGTTGCTTCGTTATAGCCTACCGCGGCTCAGCGGCTACATTTTGGAGCGCCTTGGGCAGGATTCGTACGGTGGCGCGCCGTCCCCGTGGAGGGAGGCAGGAGGAACGCCGACCCCGTCAAATAGAGGGAGGAGGAACAAGAGGCTTTTGAGCTGCTGAAATCGAAACAAGCCCAGTCAGTCGCGCTGAACCAGATTCAAGACCCAACTGGCGATGGCGACGTTCACTTTGGAATCCACACCGATGCCAGCGGCCATGGTCTAGGAGCTGTACTCTACCAAAGCTACACAATCAGCTACAGCCACTCTACATGCAGTCGAAGAAGTTCAGCCGAGCAGAGTGCAACCTGCCACGTCATGGAGAAAGAAGGTCTCGGCCAACTACAAGGAATCCTGCGAGTCGCTGCCCAGCGGAGACGGATTGCGGCAGCGCCACTCCAACTGTCATCTGGGTTTCCCCCCAGATCTTTGACGGCTGACCGTTTGTGCACAGCCCACAACTGCCCTTTCTCAGAAAAGGTGTGCGCTCGCATATTGAAAAAAGTCGGGGATTATCGTGCGATGCTCGTACTGTCACAACTCACTCACTCACTGTAGAACCCAACCGGTACTAGGTGCTCCATAGGCATTCATATGCCTGGGAGTTGGATATTGCAGAATTAAGGAAAATTTTGCAGGTGGCTGCAAAAAAAGGAGAATATGTGACGCTCCTTTAGGCCCAGTTTGAAAAAAACGCGGTATTAAAAGTAGCCACTTCATCAGATGATCAACTTCAGTTTGGACAAACCGTGTATAATCGAACCAAGCGCAGCAACACGTCACATATTCGGCGTTTGTTGTGCTCGCTTGGATCACTGGAAAGGCAGTCCAGACATGAGGCTGCATGAGGACCGAGGCCTTTCATTCCTTGGACTCAGAGACGAGAGCGGGCCTTGTCCTTGACTGGACGTCTACAGATGGCAGTTCCGTCCGTCCATAGGCACAGGCTAACAGAAGCGGAACAAAGATGAACGAGAATCGAAGATTGAATGTAGGGTATACAATGTACTTGGTACTCAAGATCGTGAATTGATGGTGCATATCACTTACTGTAAGGGCAAGCCACATATTAAAAATTTAAGATGGGCAGGGTAGCGAAATTATTTATGCAGAATCTTTGGCTGTGTGCCCTGTCCATCCATACGATGCCTAATGAATGATGCGCATCGTCAGAGAGATGAAAGAGTTTGTGAGGGTGGATTGATAGTGGTGGTAGTGTTGTGGCTGTGTGCGATGGCTCGCACAACAAACGCCGAATATGTGACGTGTTGCTGCGCTTGGTTCGATTATACACGGTTTGTCCAAACTGAAGTTGATCATCTGATAAAGTGGCTGCTTTTAATACCGCGTTTTTTTCAAATTGGGCCTAAAGGAGCGTCACATATTCTCCTTTTTTTGCAGCCACCTGCAAAATTTTCCTTAATACAGTGTTTTTTCGTAAAAGAAAGATTAATCAAAAACTCACGCACGCACACACATACAAACCCACAGCAGCAGACCAGAACGGACGCATGCTCAGTGTTGCACCATAAAGCTTACGAAAAGCGTGTACCACTGTACACATTGTGCGTGCGTGCGGGCGTGCGTGCGTGCGTGCGTGCGCGCGCGCGCGCGCGCGCGCGCGTGCGTGCGGGTGTGCGGATGTGTCATTTTCGTGTATCAGGGGCTGTAGCGAGCATTCGTCCATAAATTTTTTTCCCAGCTCAAAAAATTACCAAAATTCTGGTAAAAGGACCTAGAAAAGAGACAAAAAATGTAGAATGGACTGGAGACACTGCAGTAAAGCAACACTGATGGGTTTTCTAAGGGGACACGTGCAAAAGCACAGGCAGGCGTTACTGGGATTCGAACCAGCGACCTCTTGATTTAGGGAACATGGTAAAAAGAAGAATGTGCCCAGTAAACCATAGCTCACGATCTATGGCATGTAGCAAGAGTCCCTCCGGCGATTTCATTTTTTGATGTGGAGCATAGATGCCTGCGAGGTTTCATTTCAATTGATGCAGGCGCGAGTGGGCGACGAACCAAAAAGCTTGGCAGGACCCACTTTTCATAACATCTCCGCCGTACATGCGGCGTATATTATGGATCTGTCGTGGAATGACTTGCACTTCATTCCCGAGGATGCATTCAAGCCAATTAGGAGCTCACTGAAGGAACTGTATCTGCAGGTCTCGTCTTTTGTTTTCTAATGACTTCTACACAAAATGTGCATTACAGGAGAACAAATTCCTTACTCTGCCAAGTGGAATCAAAGGGCTACAGAATTTGGAAATTCTAAATCTTGCCTCAAATCGTTTGATTGTACTAGATGGCACAACTCTAAGGAATTCCGGGACGACACTAAGACATCTGCACCTTAATCATAATCTGTTTGTGGACGTTCCAACTGCGGCGTTGCGAGGTTCGGTGTCTTTTCTCACGCGCAGTGTTTGATCCGTAATGAAAAGCACTCATCCATGTCAGTGCTGAGCCAATTGGAGTCGTTGGACCTGTCGGCCAATCAGATCTCGAACCTGTCCGACTCGGCGTTCGGACAGGTGTTCGGGAGGTACAGCGGCCTGCGACGACTCTATCTGCAGAGCAACCAGCTGAGGCGCATCGGGAGCGGCTCGGCGCTGCGGGCGCTCCACTCGCTCGAGCTGCTCGACCTGTCGTCGAACGCGCTCGAGGGGCTCGCCAATGACTCTCTGGCGGGGACGCGCGGGGTGCGCACGCTGCGCCTGCACGACAACCGGCTCGACGCGCTGCCCGCCGGCGCGCTCGCGCCTCTGCCCAACCTTATGGAGCTGACGCTGGACAGGAATCGCATCGCATCGCTCAACGCGCCGCTCGGCAACGCCGCCATCCTGCGAGCGCTGACGCTCTCCGGCAACGGAGTGCAGGCGGTGCTCAAGTCGACCTTCGCCGGCCACCAACTGACGGCCGTCGCCCTGCTCGACCTGTCGCAGAACGACATCTTCTACGTCTCCTCCAAGTCCTTCTCTCCGCTCGTCAACCTTAGAACCGTCTTGCTACGGAAGAACCGGATTCAGCGAGTCGTCCGCCACACCTTTTACAACTTGCCCTACCTGCAGAGTATCGACCTCAGCTCCAACCATATCGACACCATTCAAAGCGGCGCCTTTTCCGGCCTGCCCGCGCTGTCGACACTGCTTCTGACCGACAATCGGCTAGCCGAGTTCCGCACGAACGCGTGGAGTGGCGTGCCCGCCCTGTCGCTGCTCGACCTCAGTACCAACCGTCTGCGAGCCATAGACCTGGACGAGCAAAGTGTCGTTGGCGGCGAGGGAGAAGACAATGGATCGCCACTACAACATCTTTTTCTGGACAACAACCTCCTAGCGTCGCCTCCCACGCTAGGCCGACTCAAAGATCGCCTAAAAGGCATCAGCTTGCGCAACAACACGCTTACAACGTTGGATCCGAATTCTTTCGCCGAATTCTTCGAGTTAGAGTTTTTGGACATTGGGGACAACAGTATCAACTACATCGATTCGTCCTTTCTCCGCAAATCGAATGAAATGAAAGTTATTAGGCTGGATCACAATCGCCTGTCGACCCTGCACAAAGGGACATTTCGACATCAGGTTGGGCTTCATTAGTCGTACACGTCTCTATTGACGACAAGGTAAAATTTGTTGCATCTCTACAGATCAAGGTCCACAGAATCGACTTGAGCAGTAACCGGCTACTGGAACTTCAACCAGGATGTTTTGGCAATGGCAACGTGCTGGAATTGATCCTCATGGACAACGACTTGGAGCGCGTGCCGACGGCGTCGTTGTCGACAACGCAAACGAGCCTGTCACTGCTCGACTTCAGTTTCAACCGTCTGTCCCGTCTGGAGGCCAGCCACTTCAGCGGCCTCTCCAACCTGTCGCAACTTCTGCTCAACAGCAACAGGATTCGCACAATTGAGAATGGCGCGTTCGGTGCCGTCTCCAGTCTGGAAGCGCTAGATCTGAGTGACAATCCGGTGTCGAATTGGGACCCGCTCACTTTCCGCGGCCTGTCGCTGTCCTTGAAGTCGCTAAATCTGGCCGGCACGGGCCTCTACTCCATGGTGCTGCTGAGGAGCGGCTCCCTGTCGGCGCTCAATCTCTCCAACAACAACATCGTCGAGCTGACGGCCGCCGACGTCGCGCCGCTGACGAAACTCTCCCATCTCGACGTCTCCTTCAACCGCCTGCAGCGCTTTGTCGTCTCCACCGGAGCGCTGCACAATCTCCAACATCTCAACCTTAGCGGAAATCAAATCGTGCGTATGCACACGATTCAGCAGTCTTTGCCCAGACAAGTACAATTGTGGCACTGTTCTCGCGTTGGCGATTGTTCCAGGTTTCGCTGGGCGCGTCGAACTTGCGCGCCCTGACCAAACTGGTCTCGCTGCACGTCTCAGAAGAGAAGTCGCTGCGTCAGATGCCGTCCATTGACGAGTGGTCCTCTCTGCAGAGTTTGAAGCAACTGGGCCTCAAGGGCAACCCGTCTCTGCGGAACAAATCCTCCAATAGTGCCTCGGGGCACCATTCTTTCAACCTCTTCTTACCAGGGAGCATTATTGGAAAGGGCGGCTCTATACTTTCAACCTTGCCTTACCCGGGGCACTATTGGAGGGGGCCCCTATTGGAGGATTTGCGGTATGTTCCTGGTTCCTGAAACTCAATCCGCCTATAGGCGGGTCCGAGCGACGCGTGTCGCCGGAGGCGTTGTCAAGTCTGCGAGGCTTCCATGTGACCCTCACTCACGACGCTGCGGCCCTTCACGCGCGCATTCCCTGTGCCCGTGCTCAACCGACAGGTTCGTCTATTGGGAGGGCTGGGGCAGCTTTGGAGAGTAGGCTTGCAGGGCACGGTGCTGTCGAAACTGGAGCTGTCGGGCAACGAGCTGCGGTGCGACTGCACAAGCCTCGACTGGCTGCCGTCCTGGCTGCGCCACCTCGAGCGCACGCTGCCGCCGAGCGCGTTTGCGGCGCGACTTGCGCGCTGGAACGAGACACTGTGCGCGGCGCCCCCGAGCCACCGACGCAAGGCCACGAGCGTCGTCCGACTCGCCCGCGACCGTCTCCTCCACTGCGAGGCCGGTGCCGCCGGACGCCGCCTCTGCGTCCCCACCGCGCCACCAATCGCTGTGATACTCCTGTTCTCCTTGTTGCATCCCCTTAGACCAGCGCATTGACGCGAGCTGTGCAAGTGGGAGCATACGCAACATTCTCTACTACTGTAGTCCCAGGGTGTGAATTGGAATTTGGAACCTAGTTGAAAATGAAGAACGGGGCTACTATGGCCTAGGGGCATGCCCCGCGTGGGTCACCACGACACAGTGTCTTCATAACCGCCACGAGCCAAAAAATAAGTAATCCTCATGATGGGTAAGTAAATTTCCAAATTTGGAGACGAATTCGCGCCATTTCGCTCACTTTGTAGCCTAACGTTCCGACTTTTTGCCGGAATACAGCGCAACATGCAAAATTGAGCGTAACAGTCGTCTACCAATATGGTGCATTAACGACTTTCAACTTGAAATGAACGACTTTCAACTGGCAGTACGGTACTCCCGAATTCGAACATGAGTACAATACCACGTGCTAATAACAAATTATAAACGTACTGAATTGCTCGGCCGGTGGCGTTGGCTGTATGCGGCACACCGCTCAACATGCAGTACACCTTTCTATGAAGAGGGTGTTCGAATTTTCCAGTTCAGAGTGCCTTTATCGACTGTTGTTTGGCGCTGAGCGACGACTTGTTCGACTAGTCGAAGCACGCCAAATGGCACACGGGCAATTAACGGAAAGCGCAAAGGGAAACGAGAAGCTAGCGCAATGAGAATGAGGCGCTGAGGGGCAGTGAGATCAACTGTCATGTCTACCGGTCGTAGAACAGCAGGTACATGCGCCCTGACTGTCGAAGGAAGCCCGTCGGCGCCGAGGTGCACCACGCTGCTCTCGTTGAACCTCCACCAGGAGCCCAGTTCGTCGACCAAGCAGTCCGCTGTGTATTGGCCGCTGTCGACGCTGGCCCCCGAGTGGTACTACACAACAAACCAGCAGCTGTGGTGAATGTCGCTCAGCGCGAAATGAGCGCGCACTCACGACGACGCTTCGCAGTCAGTACTTGGTCGGCAATGTACCTTGCTGCGCGACAGCGGTGTTGACGAAGGGCGCGACGTCCAACTGGTTGGACACGTCCACCGAAACGCCCACCTTGTTCGAGTTCGCGTTGAACCTACAATTCAGTGACAGGTCGGCTGGGGTCTTGCGCCTCAGCGACAGCAGGATCGAGGCGCCGCCGCCAAAGCGCGAGCGCCGACGGAGTCGACTGCGGTCGCGCGCCGGTGACGTGACAAAATGGGTTTGCTACAAAATGGGTTTCACAAACCCATTTTGCTGACAATATATGGGTTTGTCGGCCTGCAAAATGGGTTTGCTGCATCTATAACGTATACCTAATCATTTTGCTTCGGTGTCAGTTTGAACGTCTAAAGGCTGATTCATAATTAACGGTCGTCCCATCGGTCTCGGTCTCGGTCTCGGTCTCGGTCTTCCCATGCTAAACAGCCAAGACCGATGCGAAGACCGAGACCGAGACCGAGACCGACGATGTTGGGAACTTTGAACATTTGCTCCGGTCTTCATCGGTCTTCATTGAACTCGTGTTGAACGCGCGCGCTACCGTAGTCACGCTTTACTATAGCCGTCACCCTCAAAGAATTCGTCGGTATTCGCATACGGGTAAAGCGACTAGGAAATTAGCCGAAATTGAAAACAAGGAAGAGTTTACGATGCGTCGTATTCAACAGGTGGAGGCGGCGCCGTCTCCTTGGATAATTGACGACTGCTCTTATACCAAAAATCCAAAAAAAACGGCGGCGGCCAGAAGCTGACGACTGCTCCTGTAGGTAGCGGCGCCCGCGCCCCTGGCGGCGGCCAGACGCGCTGGCGGCGGTCTGCGTCCGCCGCACAATGTCTGTCTGTTTGTCTGGTGATAGTGCGTTCCCGTCGTCTACTGCGTGTGCCTTTTTGTTTCCTACGGAAGTCGCATAAAAAAATGAAACAAGTCGAAAACAAGGGCCACAGTACGCTCTTTAACACGCTGAAAGGCGCGCATTCGACCGAAGATCATTGAAAGACCGGAGGCAACGCGTTGTCAGTTTTGCATGGTCAAAAAGACCGAGACCGAGACCGAGACCGAGACCGATGCGAAGACCGAGACCGAGACCGATGGGAAGACCGTTAATTATGAATCAGCCTTAACATGCACGCTTCATCAAGACAATCGATTGTTAATGCCAATATCGGTCACACAGTCCCTTGTCACATCCTCATCTTCGTCAATCTTGGACAATCATTTCCGAGGTCGTATATGATGTGCATTTGGAATAACTCTTGCACTGCTTGATGGATCGGCTTGAGATTTTATACACGCGTGTAGAATACCGGGTATGTGCAAACTGCTTAGTCAGGCAGAAATCGGAACAACGTATCACAAATATCAGTGTACAACACACCTGTTTGCGAAGAGGCCCATTTTGGCGATTTTTTTTACTGATCGCAGTTGTTATCGTCGTCTAGCTGTGAGGGTGTGTGCTCCAGGGATTGTTGCATCGCCCAAAAAGTGTTCGCAATGGACTGATCCTGCCATGCTCATTGTAGTTATCCATGAGCTGCCCGCCCCAACACGCAACCAATGCGTCGCGCCATTGCGTTTGTCGACTTTGACCAACGACAATCTTGGGCGACCTTCGTGCATTTCCCGGGGCTATTTCCCTCAACGTTTGGTGATGATCGGTTAATCACAACTGTAGCAATCAGTTAAGACGGTTATCGCAACAGTGACTTCCACGATTTTGCGCGTGGCAATTCCGATTCGTAGTATGGCCAAGCTTGAAAATTTTGTTTTCCTAGATGTATCCTGTTCAAAATTTTAAGTAGGTCCATCAAGTCTGCAAGGGTCCTTCAACATTCAGTGGATTTAATAGAATCTTTTACGTATTTGCCCCTCCTTTGAAAAAATCCTACATTGCGCTGCTGCGCCGACGTAGGCTTCACAACCACACTCCAACCTCACACTCATCAAGTAATAAAAGGAAGTGTAGGCTAGAGTGTCACCGCTTCCAGTGGGTAAAGCTGAAAAAGCCTAAAACGATCGTAAATTAATTAGCTAGTACCATATTTTGTAATTACACAATTTCCATCTGACAGAGCTAATTCTTGTTTCGGGGCTTATGTGTAGACAAGAATTAGCTCGCCCACAGAGAGCCCCTCGTCAGTACAACGCTCTGTGGGCCAGGTACCTACGCGCGTGGTGAAAAAAAAAATTGGGAACCAACTCGTTTACGCTTCGGCGCTGTTTGCTGAGCAGACGAGGTGGTAGAGGCGGTGGGCGGTGGAGTTCCAACCATGCTGAAACCAGTGGCGTCCTGGCCGACCACACTACTAGATGTAGACCTTGGCGACGGCACAGGCCCTGGGCTTTCGGCCACAAACTGCGAGGGCGTGTACGGCTCCAGTTTCCAAAATCCCAAATCGATACCGTAAGTTCCCACTGACGCAGTTCCCCAAATGAAATTGCAAAGTGTAACGGTGGAAGTGACGAGTGAAAACGAACATACTACGACTATGATCGGTAGCCCTCATAGTCCTAAGACTATGCAGGGCCCTGGGAGGAGAAAAGACTATCTAAAAATTTAATAGTTGCTGAACGATTGGGAAAGCCAAAGGAGCACCACAAAGGCGCGTACCTTCCTGCGAATGAAAGCACACAATTCCCAATGAACGACTTTGAAAAGCCCCTTCCTAAATAGGTGTTAATCAATTCAGTTGTGCGATCCACAAATGCCGCTTTAAAACTGCAGATCCGTCCAATTCTAATTAGCTGACTAATCAAAACCCCTTTGTGCAACCTCACCGGAACATTGCTATCTGTAAAGCCATATCGAATAACCTCAAAGTTGAACAGATCGGTCTTTTGAAACACAGAAGTATCCACCCCGTTGCGTTCATTCACCTTAATATTGAGGTCCAAAAAAGGTACGTTGGTGCCTTCGGCCGTAATTTCCAAGCTCAGTGACTCATGATATATCTGTTTCATAAGTGGGTCTATATCTGCCAAATTCAAAACCAACAGATCATCCACGTACCGAAATGCGATGCAGCTACCCTGCCTCTGGGATTTACAAAAATTAAATTCCATCATACTAAGCGTTAAGTCCGCTAGAAGTGGGGATGCATTGCCTCCCATGGGGACGCCCTTGATCTGCTTAAAGGGAATCCCAGCGAAAACGACATATGTCTCTTGCAATACCGTGCTAATCAAATCTTTAATCTCCCAACGGTTAAAACACATCTGCATCGTACGGACTGCAGTAAATTTACAAAATCCATTGCTGTCAATAGCCAGGTATCCACGGTTGGAGTTGTTAAAGCACATGTCGACCAATTGAAACACGTTACGCAATATGATGTCGTGTGGCAAATTAGTGAACAAAGTTGCAAAGTCCGCCGTTACCAAATGCCGAATGTTTTTCCTCCTATGCAAATCTTGAATGACTTTATACGAATTGTTGACGGACCAATAGCACCTGGGACCACCCCTATCGCTCGTGACTCTACAGTAATTGCACAAAAATTTCCTGAAATGCTTAAGGGCATGAAGCAAGAGAACAGACAATGGCCTAACCGAACTCTGCTTGGCACCTGCTATAAAGCGAAATTTAAAGGGATTTTTGTGCAATTTAGCCGTAGCAAAAATTCGAGGCAAAACGTCGTTCTTATCGAGTATTTTCTGGCCAAAAGTAGCTAACATAGCCCTGTGCTTAGCTAGAATAGCCGACGAGTCGAGATGATAAGGTTTGTAGACCTCATTGCCTAACACAGAGATGGAACCGCCTCTTATACTTATGCCAAGCTCCTTACAAAAGCTGGATAGGTACAGACCTTTGCAGATAAACACGTAATTATTACCAGCCTTATCTGCAGGCACAATGACGAACTTGTCCTGTATGAGCCTTAAGTCCTTACACAAGGTCTTATACTGATGCAAATCGTAGGCACCTTCTATATAGCCTGAGTGCAGTGACGCATCCTGAACGAAACTTGCAAATTTTGAAGAGAGACACAGAAGCACGGCCTCCGCAAAGGAATCAAAGTCCAAGTTCTTGTGCCTGCTTCTAAGGCGTGCAATATACTTAGCCAAGCCATTGTAATAGGCATCAAACACATCCCTAATCGTACACCCAACATTAATGCGATACTTGGAGCCTTTGGCTAGGACGTTCCTGAGAAGCTCACTAGTAACAAAATTAATATCGCCAGTGAGGACGTGCCCAAGGGGCGGGTACATGAAAGGAGATTGCGCGCATGAGCAGCCTCCTGCCACATAGGCCTCTAGGTCACGCGCACTAAGGTTTTTCAAAAGGCGGCCATAATTAAACGCCTTAAGTGAGAAGGGCGGCCCGTACGTATAGACTGTACGCACTTTGCGGCGATCTACACTAGGTATCGGATTACTTCGTTTGACCTCGCGATAATTCAACACAGCCCCTAAGGAAAACTGCTCCATGATAGGGTGAGCAAAATTAACAGTCAAATGATCATACGCCTGCATAGGCATACCCTTTTTCTGCCTAGAGTAGAACCCAGCGAAAAATCCTAAGAACATGAGGCCCAAGTCTTTATTAACCAGATTCAAATTAGATACATTTTCCAAGGCAAACTTGATGGAGCGTTTTGTTTGGCCCCGGAGGAATACATATAATTTGTATGCTTGATTAGAGCGGGCCTCCTCAAAGATGTGGACAAACTGATCCAGTATCTGTAAGTTGACCGTGGTGTTAGTGCGCCTATGCCGATTCCTCTTGGGCCTACTCCTAGTGTTGACGGGCATACTAAAATAGGGTTGATTCTTGTCATGCAATGGGTTCACGCCCTCCGATACATTTCCGTACCCCTGTATCGAGTCGTTCAGACCAAATGGGAAAGCCGTATTCAGAAGCCTTATCCAAAAATTCTCCCTGTCCGTAAGCTTAAGCTTAGGGTCAGGGTTTTCCAGGATTCGAATCCGAAAACAGTCTATACTGTGTGATTCCTGAGCAAAATGCCTGACTAATTTAGTACCCAGGCTACCCTTAATAAAAGACCTTCTATGTTCCAGAATACGCTGCTTAAACTTTCGCGAAGTCTGTCCTACATAGTGCAAATCGCATTTAGTACAAGAGATCAGGTAAACCACATGTTTTGTATTGCAATCCACGGGCCCATGCACTATTGGACAGAAAACATCCCTGGTAGAGGTAGAATGGACGAACGAGGATTGATCAATGTGATTACAGGAAATGCAACGTCCCTCACATTTGAGTGTGGGGGCTCCTGCTGAATGCAAATTCTTACTAAAAACCACTCCCTCTTTCTCAGACAATGTACATTCGGTGGGTGCAAATGCATAGGCCGTCCCCCCGTGCTGGGGGTCAGGGCGGGAGGGGGGGACCAACAACCCGCCAGAGGGGGATAAAACGGCCCCCGACCTAGTCCTAACCTGGCTAGAATAATTGTAGCTCATGATTAGGATAGTTGGACTAATACAACAGGGGACGTCCACCTCCCTGAGGGTTACCACGGAGGCCTATGCTACAGGGTAACATCCAGCATAAACACGCCATGAGAAGAAGCGGTCCTGAAGAGGACTGTTTGGATGGGGGGGGGGGGAAAAACAGGGAAGGGGAATTAAGGCGGGGGTGGTAGTCGGGGGTACCATGGCACTAGGCCCACCGTGCCAGAGAGTAGGTGAGTGAACCCCCGCCAAGTAACATAACAAGATCGCGACCACCACAGGAGCAAAGTCGAAAATCGGGAATCGCAGGTGGAACCATGCAAAGAAAGTTGACTCCAACAACATCTATTCCCCTCTCACGAACTCGACCAATCCAACATAGGTACCACATCAAACCAGTCAACAAGCCGCGTCATGGGCAACTATGGAGAGACTGCCTAAAATACAGATCCAGACTGCACCGTAGCACCGAAGTACAAGCGACTCTGTGGAACTATTCAACTAGACTACGTGCGCCGATTAGCGCCCCCCTGGAAATACTCGGGTACAAGCGACCGAATGTACGGATCAAAATGATCGTAGAACGCGCCATCGAGCAGGAGACGCCCGTCAAATGCCTTAGCGATTTTTCCCTTAGCTCTAAGCATCGGCAACAAGCGCACGCACTCGTGGTTGCGCGCCTCCTGGATCTTAGTCATGTGATTGGACACTGAGACACCCTTGCTGTAGGGGCGGTACACCCTACCCAGAATCGGCTTAGCCTGCATAACTTCGCGCTTAGAATCGTCCCCCTTGAACTGAACTAGGAGAGTGTGGGACTGGGGGCCCATCCAGTGGACCTTGCTGATCTCCCTTTGAATCCGCTCGGACTTATCTGCGTCAAACTGCAGGCCGACATTGAGCAGGTGGACAAATTTCGCGCGAGCATCCACATTCCTCTCAGGGATTTTCTTCCCTAACGCGCCGTTCTGAAGACCGTGAATCTTGATGTTATTCTTGAGCATGTGCCGCTCGGCTTGCTCCTGCCGCTCGTCGATTTCGCTGAGCTTGTTATGTATGCGCGCGATTTGCTCCGTTTTGGCCTGGTCGCTCCGCTCCAACTGATCGAGGCGCTGAAGCACCGACTGGGACGACGCACGCGGGAGCTTGGACTGGTCGCTGGCCTCCCCGTCTGATTCGACATCCTCCGGACCCTGCCACAGGATACCGCCAATGAGAAAAACATTACCCGAACCCCGAAGGGACAGGTTTAACGCACATCCTAACCCCGAAGGGAAGGATTTAACGCACATCCTAACCCCGAAGGGAAGGATTTAACGCAACAGTGTTGAAGATATAGTATTACGGTGACATACGACAAGTACATTAGATGCTGCGCATACCCGCCTTACGTCTAGTGTGCGTCCGTTAGTGTGTACAAAAAAAGCTCTTACTGGTGAACTTAATTGTACTCACAAGAGGTTATGGGCCCAGCCCACGCGTAAATTAGTTCACAGTAAGGTACAGCGTCCGTGCTGTCGTGGAGTGTTGAAAGAAGCAGTTGAGAAATAGCTGCTGGGTAGCGGAGCCTGCAGAAGAATGGCTGCCGCCGACCGACTCCCGATCGACAAGCTGACGACGGACTGCTGGGCGCAGTGGAAGAGAAAGCTGCGCGTCTACTTGATCGCGAAGGGGCTGTGGGGCGTCGTCAGCGGAGAGGAACTGCGACCTGACCGAGACGCTGACCAAGCCGCCTGGCAGACCAAGGAGAATCAGGCGATGGCGATCATCGTGCTGAGCATCGATAACTCCCTGCTCTACATTGTCGACGAAGCGGTGACGTCAGCCGAATGCTGGACGGCGCTTCGGGGTCACTTCGAGAGAGCGGCCGGAGCGACCAAGCACCATCTCCTGTGCCAGCTGATGGAGATGAAGATGAAGACCGACGACAGGATCGAGACGCACGTCAAGGCGCTGTACGACCTGTGCCGTCGACTGGAGGCCATCAACTATCCAGTCGATCAGCAGCTGAAGGTGACGGTGCTGCTACGATCTCTGCCTGAAGAATATGCCATGATCAGAACCAGCTTGGCTCTGAAAGGGGACGAGCTCACGCTGGAGGAGGCCGTCCAGGCGCTGATCACGCACGAGCAGCAGGCTCATCGGCCTCCGACATTCGCCGACGACGGAGCGATGTTTGCGACCAGAACTCGCGGTCGACACGACTTGTTGCAAGGAGGAGAAAGAAGCGGCAGAAGCTTCAACCAGCAGTGTGGAGGCAGGAGGGTCACCTGCTACAACTGCGGCGAAGTGGGTCACTTCAAGCGTGACTGTCCGAAAGCTAGACAACACGGAGCGGCGAGAGTGGCACATGACGATGAAGATCAACTTCTCATGGTGCTACCAGCGCAAGGCGGAAGAATCGACTCGTGGATCATCGATTCTGGCGCGACCTCGCATATGACTTGCGACTCGAGAAACTTCTTCGACTACAAGAAGTTTGAAGAGCCGCGCACGGTTTGGACGGCTGACGGACGACAGCTCCAAGCGATCGGCTCAGGACGAGTGAAAATCCAGACGATGGTCGGCAGAGTCGTCAAGAAGGTCACGGCAACCGACGTGCTCTACATCCCGGCTTTGGAACACAATCTGCTGTCCGTACAACAGATGAATTGCCGAGGAGTGAATGTCCTCTTCAGCAATGGAAAGGTGTCCATCCGTTACGGAAGAACTGGCGACTTGTGGGCAACGGCAACGAAGAAGGGAAAGCTGTTTGTCCTGGATGTCCCGAAGTGGACTGAAACCGAGAAGAAGCCGTCGGGTCGATTGAAGGCCACCGTCGAGGATAGTGCGATGATGGCGACTGAGGACCACTTCAAGGTCGAGAAGATCGTTGGACACGATCATCTCGAGGAGGAGGAGGAGTGCGACTGCCTGCACAAGATCAAGCCAGAGCAGCGGCAGCACGCGCGAGACGCGACAAAGAAGACGGCTGCAGAGCAGAAACGCAAGAAACTCAAGGCGAAGATGGCGCTCGACAGCGAGGAGGAGAAGACGATCAAGGGCGACGAGCAGCAGCTGGCCGTCGTCCACGTCTACGTCAACACGCGCCTGCACTGCAACGGAGAGAGAACGCGACGCCGCTACACCGACAGAGACAAAGCGGGTGTCGACAACTACCACCTCAAGAATGTCACCGAGGAGGAGTGTTGAAGATATAGTATTACGGTGACATACGACAAGTACATTAGATGCTGCGCATACCCGCCTTACGTCTAGTGTGCGTCCGTTAGTGTGTACAAAAAAAGCTCTTACTGGTGAACTTAATTGTACTCACAAGAAACAGGGCCCCTAAAGGACCACAAGAGAACCAACCACACCGCAATGCCGTCAGATGGAAAACCTATAGAAAACTTAAAATGTACTAAATAAAAATTAAAGAGAATTGCCTAAATCATGGCGAGAAAGTGTACAGATATAATATAATGTAATGAAGTGCAAAAGAGAAGGCAGAGTTAGTGAATCATTGTGAAAACAATGCAAAATGGAGAAATGGTGACTAGAGAAATTAATCAATAAAAATAAGCGCCGGACAAAGTCACGGAGTCGGCCAAGCCTGACGTCACGAGACCCGTCCGGATTTTTGAATAAAAGGAAGTGTAGGCTAGAGTGTCACCGCTTCCAGTGGGTAAAGCTGAAAAAGCCTAAAACGATCGTAAATTAATTAGCTAGTACCATATTTTGTAATTACACAATTTCCATCTGACAGAGCTAATTCTTGTTTCGGGGCTTATGTGTAGACAAGAATTAGCTCGCCCACAGAGAGCCCCTCGTCAGTACAACGCTCTGTGGGCCAGGTACCTACGCGCGTGGTGAAAAAAAAAAATTGGGAACCAACTCGTTTACGCTTCGGCGCTGTTTGCTGAGCAGACGAGGTGGTAGAGGCGGTGGGCGGTGGAGTTCCAACCATGCTGAAACCAGTGGCGTCCTGGCCGACCACACTACTAGATGTAGACCTTGGCGACGGCACAGGCCCTGGGCTTTCGGCCACAAACTGCGAGGGCGTGTACGGCTCCAGTTTCCAAAATCCCAAATCGATACCGTAAGTTCCCACTGACGCAGTTCCCCAAATGAAATTGCAAAGTGTAACGGTGGAAGTGACGAGTGAAAACGAACATACTACGACTATGATCGGTAGCCCTCATAGTCCTAAGACTATGCAGGGCCCTGGGAGGAGAAAAGACTATCTAAAAATTTAATAGTTGCTGAACGATTGGGAAAGCCAAAGGAGCACCACAAAGGCGCGTACCTTCCTGCGAATGAAAGCACACAATTCCCAATGAACGACTTTGAAAAGCCCCTTCCTAAATAGGTGTTAATCAATTCAGTTGTGCGATCCACAAATGCCGCTTTAAAACTGCAGATCCGTCCAATTCTAATTAGCTGACTAATCAAAACCCCTTTGTGCAACCTCACCGGAACATTGCTATCTGTAAAGCCATATCGAATAACCTCAAAGTTGAACAGATCGGTCTTTTGAAACACAGAAGTATCCACCCCGTTGCGTTCATTCACCTTAATATTGAGGTCCAAAAAAGGTACGTTGGTGCCTTCGGCCGTAATTTCCAAGCTCAGTGACTCATGATATATCTGTTTCATAAGTGGGTCTATATCTGCCAAATTCAAAACCAACAGATCATCCACGTACCGAAATGCGATGCAGCTACCCTGCCTCTGGGATTTACAAAAATTAAATTCCATCATACTAAGCGTTAAGTCCGCTAGAAGTGGGGATGCATTGCCTCCCATGGGGACGCCCTTGATCTGCTTAAAGGGAATCCCAGCGAAAACGACATATGTCTCTTGCAATACCGTGCTAATCAAATCTTTAATCTCCCAACGGTTAAAACACATCTGCATCGTACGGACTGCAGTAAATTTACAAAATCCATTGCTGTCAATAGCCAGGTATCCACGGTTGGAGTTGTTAAAGCACATGTCGACCAATTGAAACACGTTACGCAATATGATGTCGTGTGGCAAATTAGTGAACAAAGTTGCAAAGTCCGCCGTTACCAAATGCCGAATGTTTTTCCTCCTATGCAAATCTTGAATGACTTTATACGAATTGTTGACGGACCAATAGCACCTGGGACCACCCCTATCGCTCGTGACTCTACAGTAATTGCACAAAAATTTCCTGAAATGCTTAAGGGCATGAAGCAAGAGAACAGACAATGCCTGACGTTTCAGCGTTAGCCAATCCAATTGCGTTGAAACGTCACAGTGTTCGGATCTACTCAAAACTTATTTTACTTTTACTTTCATTTTTTAATTTACCAGATGCATCGGCGTTGACATTCGTCTGTACTGTTTGCGCCGACGTCGTGAAAGTTTGCGAACCGAAATCGCCAGAGACGCTAAGCTGGCCGCGCCATTGCAAACTCTGTGCAATGGGATTACCAAAACATGGCTACAGAACAATTTTGTAGCGAGAAGCACACTCCTTCAGTGAGTAACAGAGCGCAAACCCATTTTGCAGCCATGCAAACCCATTTTGTACGTCTTTGAGCCTGCAAAATGGGTTTCACAAACCCATTTTGCAGCAATATGGGTTTGTGAAACCCATTTTGCAGGCAAACCCATATTGATACGACACCGGCAGCCAAGGCAGGGCCGGCGCCGCTGCCGAGGCCGGCGCTGCTGCCGACCGCGAGCACCGACGGAGTTGACTGGGGCCGTGTGTCTGTGTGTGGTTGAGCGCTTGCCGAACGCCTTCCTTTTGCCAACCTCCGCATCTCGCACGCGCCTATCCACCGCGCTTTTGCTGACAGTGTGTCCAGTTAGCTCTAGACAAAAAGAAGTTTCAGCAGACATGTACGAAAATTATTGTACTTCGACTGTCGCATGCTAATTTTTTTGGCGGCTGAGCGAGCCGTTCGCGCCGATGTGCCGCTCCGCATTTCTTGTAGGATCTCGCGCACATCGTCCCGACCCCAAACGTCCATCTCGATCTTGCGCTTCATCGCTTTCCCTGTTGCCCGCGACTCTGATGCGATGCAGTTAAATTTGAATACAGAAAAACACGCTATTCGGCGAAGGATACGGTAATCCCACGGTGTTCCACTGTGTCCCACTAGGAGTTGAAACTGAGCATTATGCGACCAATATTTTAAAACCT
>JASAMY010001164.1:0-32582 GCA_030248085.1 Paralinhomoeus sp. GSCO2_6 | reverse complement strand
ATAAATGAGGCATGCCTTAATTGATACCCCTCTTTTTCAAACTGGGCTCCAACAAAAGAGCGTCACATATTCACCTTTTTTTGCAGCCACCTGCAAATTTTTCCTTAATATTGTTTTTCTCTGCATCGTGTATGATTGTTTTTTCGATTTTACAAATTGATCGACCATACGAATGAAAGGAAGGGCCAGCGATTCTTACCGTTGTCCGCCAAGAGTTGAACCAGGATCAACGCAGCGCAAAATCGACGTACAGACCACATGGTGCTGATTCTTTGGCGTCAGCCTTGTCGCTTCACTCCAACGGGCAATTATCAGCGCTGAACATTCAATTGTTTTGAAACGGGTGTTTCTTCCACTTTTGTTGTCTTCCTGGCTGCTCGCGAGCAGGATTGCGCTGCGCTCCGGTAATGTCTACAGAACGGCTTCCCTCTTTCTCTATACGGTGATAGATTCGGGTAGATGCGAGCATTGGCAAACAGGGGGGGTGGGGAAGCAGGACGACATTCTAACTAGACATTTCTAGTTCGCCATTGTTCGACGTGCGACGTTTTGGTGGCTTATTTGTCACCGCAGCGCGACACGTCGCGCCACTTGAGGAGGAGAGGGCCCCTGTGCCTGGGCGCGCTCGAGTGGGAAGCGAGCTGGTCGGCTACCTGACGGGCTGGGGGTGGGTGAGGGAAGCAACAACAGCGACGACATCGCGTTTCTATTGGAGGAAATTCACAACTTCGAGAGGAAATTCTAGTCAAACATGCGTGGACAGCATGCTTGAAAAGAAATAATGAAGAAAAAACTGGTGAAAAGCGTTAGCAAATTGGACTGGACAAATTGGCTGTCCCAGTGAACTGTAACTGCAAACGAAAGAAATGGATTACAAGCTGGCATGGATCTTTCCTCAAAAGTAGGTACCACAAATCAGTGACAGACTGAAAGACATGTACGTCGCGTGCTTGTTTCATACCCGCTGAGAAGCCCTGCGTGTACTGAACTTTGGTCTACATCCCATTCTTTTTATATGAGTTCTATCTATTTTGAGCTCCTCGCTATTTCTTCTGCGTATGGAGCGCCGCCGCAAGCAAACACTGAAAATTCCGGTCTTCCAAGTGCTACACAAAGGAGCGAGGCGTGATGTCACAGCCTGCGTTCTCATCCTTACGTAAAGTATGCAGGCTTACTCCCAATGCTGCGACGAAAACGTGATCCCGGAGCACTCGTGCGTGACGTCGCCAAGACGACATAAAATTTCTGGGCAAAACAATGAAACAATTAGTTCAAAATTCGGAGAGACACACAGTGCACCTACCTAAACAAAAACAATTCGAAAGCTTGCCCATATTAGGTGGCTGCAGTATTTGATAGCTGGCATGTATTCTGGGCTGCACGCCGCTCAGCTTGCAAACTGGACGTCCAGTATGCATGTTCAACCATTCCCAATTGAGCATGCATGTGCAGGCTAAAATTTGTGGCGAATTGTTATGATAGATGTTTGCTCATTTGTTAATTTTTCTAGTTAGCGTTTCACACCACAACAGCGCGGCGCGACTGATCAGCACAGCATGCAGCACCCTCCGCACAGCAAAACTCAGAAAGCTGAAGTCACTGCAGTCCAACAGTCACTGCAGTTTACAGCAATCCTAACGTCCTACATTTTGTTGTCTTAGTCGTAAGCACAGTCAAACGTAACATATCCTAAAGGACTACATGACACAGTAACTTCCCAATAACGAAATTACCGTACTTAACTTTTCTTTTTGTATTGCATGCATGAAACGGTTACCGCAATCTCGATGCACTAATGAGATTCACTTTCAACCTTACTCAATGAGCTTTATCGAGCGCCTCAGTTTGTTCTTTTATTTTGTTAGATTTTATTTTATTTAAATTTTTGTCTGTGTTCTCTTTCTAGAGGAGCGTCGGTCAGTGTCGTCTTCAGCGTCCAACAAAAATCAGAAAAATGTGGCAAATAGCAGTGATCTGGATGATCTATCCTCTCCAAATGATCCGATCCGTCTAAATCCGGTAGTCTTACGACTGAAACCCGATCAGCAGACAACCAGTTTATTGCCAAATGGTGATGAAACTCTACCGAAATCTAGAAATATGTCATCACCTGTGTTAGGTGCGTCCTTTTGTTTAAAAAAAAATATGAAGAGACAAAAAGGTTGGTTCTATATGCCATTTTTACACAGTGTTGAAAAGGTGAGTTCTGGAAAATATAGACGAGGGCAGGCAGGGTTGCACAATTTAAAAGAAAGTGTTTTTGTTTTAATTTTTAAATCCGAACATCCCGACTTACGGTACCCCGCCCCTCTCCAAATAGGTTCCCCCCTCATGGCCAAATATAAAGAAATATAAAATAAAACGCCTCCCCCAAAGTGCTACGAGGCTACGACCGTGTGCTTTGTATTATGTGGTGCGTAGTGTAAATGTAATCATGTTTATCAAAGCAAATTCTAGACACTTGCTCCACAGAACGAATATCCAAGAATTTCTCAAAGATCTGTCGAAATCTGCGGGAGACGTTGAATGACTCGCGTGCAATTGGCTACTTTCTGCAGTTTTTGGAGAGTGAAAATTGTGCTAAATTTGCAAAATTCTGGCTGGAATGTGAGACGTTTAGACTGGCAGCTAAAGCCCCCATTTCTTCTCTGCCTGAACAAGGTGACATTTTCTGCATTTTTCTGCGTTTCAGCCCACGTAAAAGTGCATGGATTTCGAGAGGGTAAACCGCTCAGTCAAATGCTCCACTCCTAGCTTTTGTTAGCGAGTTCAAAGATTTCCATGTTGGCACGTTAATTATAATTTAAAAAATGATATAATTTTCTTTTTAAGCAAATCACCGCAAGACGGAGGCCGTTGCCATTTTCTCGAAATATATCGGCAAGGATTCGTTCGAATGCGTTCAACTGCCTACCGATCTCGTGTTCGACGTCACTGGTGGGGGTTCGAAACCCGCGCTTGCACTTTTTTGTTTTTGCATTTGCATTTCAGAGAGAATTTGCTCCGAAGATGGCAAAGTGCCGTTTGACTGCTTCTTGCCCGCTCAACAATACGTTTTTGAACTGTTGGAAAAGAAGTGGGTTTTGCTATGCTTACGCGTGCGTGCGTGCGTGCGTGCGTGCAGTGTCCTCTTCGCTTCAGTTATTTCCCTTCGTATCTCAATGGTGTCTATTACAACAAACATTTATTGGACGTCATGTCAGACGGCAACCTCTTTTTGGGTGACGTTTTGCACAACGATTCTTTGTTGGCCGCCTTTATGGAGGTATGTAATAGAGTTTTAAGTTAAAAGTGCATAATAAAATGATTTTAACTGCATTTCAGTATCTCGACAGACAGAGCTGCAGGAATCTGGCGCAGTTCTACATCACGGGCGAGACTTTTAGAAATGATTTGCTGTCCAGCGGAGAATACGATTTTGAACGGGTGACTGCCGATGCCATGGTGATCTATGACAGGTCCGAGGGACGCACGCACGCACGCACGCACGCACGCACGCATGCACAGGGATGAGGCCCTCTTTAGGTACTTCTCGATGCAGGCAAGAGAGCCGTTAGGTCTGAACGACAAGGTCCGACTGCTGGTCGAGAACAACATATGCAGGAGCAGCGGACCTAAGGCCGACTGCTTCGACCTGCCCATGGAGCTTGTGCATAACAACCTCGAAAAGGCGGGTGTCTGCGCTGTTCGTGTGTTAAAGCAAAGAGAAGGAATAACCCTCTTCTCTCCTATAACAGAGTCTAGACGGGGGGTGGTTAGCATCAAAATTTTGAATCCCACGAGTTGCATTTTATTCCCCTACCTAACACTGTTGGGCTGGGGCTCTGGCCATTTAGAGAGTTAGGGGTGGGGGGGGGGGGGGCTGGAACTCCTGTCTAGTGACTCCGCCCACTGGATACGCCACTTGTTGATTTATTTATTTTTGTGATGTATTTACTCGTGATACAATTAAATTTATATCTGTCGCTGCCATTTAGTGGTTGGACGGCTTTGTGCGCAGCTCAATTTTTAAGAAATATCTGAACGATTTGGCCCAATCCGTGAGAATTGGTAACAACAGAAGGCATCCGTCGACAGGCGCCTCCTCTTCGACAAGTAATATTCCTCTGTGCGCCCACGCTGCACGCGCGCACACACGCACGCACACGTTTAGACCTCGAAACCGGTTCAATTCTGAGCGTCGACTCCGACCGCTCGAGGGGGAGCAGGGTCGAGGAGGGAAACCGGTTCGAGACGGCCAGCGTGGGCGGGGGCAAGCGGCACTACTACTGTAGCAGCAGCAGTGGCTATTATGCAAATTCGCCCGTGGCCACGACCAGTGCCGGCGGCGGCCGGAGGGCGCAGAGTGTCATGGGAGTGGGAGAACAACAACAGCCCGGCGCCGCTCCCGCTGACGTTCTACAGAGGCACAGGGCCAAGAAGCAGGGGTGCGTGCGTGCGTGCGGGGGGGGGGGGGGTTGCCAGCCCCCCAGGATCGGGCTGACTGGGTCCCATCTCTCACTAGCAGCGGTCGATTGTGACCAGGGCGTGCGTGCTTGCCAAATAGCATGTGGTGCGAATATATTCTTAACCGGACTAATCTACGGTCTCATTTTCAGTGAGAAGTACCGGTATTTTTAGAGAGTAAGAACACGTTTCGAGACACAGAACCTAAGCCTAAGCAATTGTGCGGTTCTTATGGTAGCCTCATTTTCTGCGCTATGATGTTGTTTGTGCAATACCGATTTTGAAAATAATTAAAATAATATTAACAAATTTAAAATAATTAAATTTTAGGCTGCGCCTAGCGTCACTCGATAGCATGGGTCACTACATTCGCGAGTACGAATCCACAGATCTCTTCCCCTCGCGCAAATCGAAACGTGGGACAGCTTTATTTAATTTTTTTAATTTGGCCGCCTTTCCTTTTTGATTTGATTTGATTTAGGCGAGCGAATAGCCGAGTCGGTCAAAAAGCTCGTGAGAAAGAAGAACGCGCCAGTACGTTGGTTTATTATTGCGTATTATGATATGAATTATTTGAATTTTCAACTGTCTTTGGATTGGAATAAGGGCTATTTTGGCCGCAGTTCTGCGCCATCTTTCGCATTCTTTGCAACCGTTTAACACAGATTGAGACATTTGTTCGAAGCACCACCACTTGTTGTTGCTGCGGCGAGCAACCAACTCGTGCAGAAGTTTTTCTTCCCGTAACTAGACTATTTAAGAAATTTGCTCGCATATTGCCGTCTGAAAAACGAATTGTCTCCCGTTGTATTTCAGTTGTTTTTTTCACGTTAGAAATTGATCATTCACTGAACAGACGCGACTGCGTGTGCCTCTGAACTGCAGTCAACTTTTTGGCCCCAATTTATTGAATACATGTAGCATGTGCATGCTACATGTATTCAATAAATTGAATTTATAATTTCCAATAAATAAATTCAATTGAAGGACGAGGAGGCGATAGCGGAACAGCTGGCAGAGCTCATCGTGGCCGACGTGCAGAATATGACGAGTGGTGGCAACGCGTGAATACCGTACACGCTCTAATACAGCCCCACCCTCAGTAAAATGTGAACCCTCTCAGGTGAGGCGAGAGAATGAGGAGTTTTCGTACCTTGTGCCATGCATAAAACCTGTATTTAGGCTAATATGTGCATAGAATTTAGCAGTAATGCTTATTGAGCAGTGGGTGGGATTTTATTGGAGAAATTCGGAATTCCATGCTATGAACATCACGTGTATAATAATTAGTTCATTTGTTGCCCACGAGTACTTCGCTGTACAGTAGTAACGCTAAGCGCTAGCGCTGTCCTATATATGCAAATCAAGAGGCGGCTCAATGTGATACGGTACGCGCTGCTACGTTTTGTTGTTGTTGGCTAGCGTGTATTGTGATGGAGCGAAATGTGCTACACGCGCGCGCGCTTACACAAACAGACATATACGGACAAAGAAGTGTGGTTCGTTGGGCGCCCTTTTAGCATTTGCAATGCCTGTATTGGTTCGGCAAACCGTCATATAACGTAAACGTAATTAGTCGCTGGGGGCTAATTGTTTCGTTCGAGCTCTACTAGAGTGTATAATTATAGGGGGGGGGGGGCTTATAAACTGGGGCTACAGGTCGTTCCTTCTACCAGTTCTCCCCTGGACGTCCCCCCTGCCGTTTGCCCCCCGGTCGTCCCCCCCCCTCAGCCAACTGTTTTTTTTGTTTAATAATGAGTCCATTGCGCTCAACAAATTTTTAAAGACGATATGCTAAACGATACCAACGACATAGATATGCTACGCCGCCGTAGCCGCGTTGATTCTAAAAAAAGGAAATAGACTTTGGGAGTATGGAACCGTTCTTTAACGCGTTGACTCCTTGGCATTCGGAGCCACAGCAATACATTTTTTGTCTGCCATCGAAAATTTTGTTTTTTTTTAACACTGCTCTTCTATGCATGTTTTGCCCAACAATGGGGGAAACCGATAGATGTGTTGGATCGCGTTGCTCCCTCCCTTGCACGCACATTACATGCCTTAGACAGGAATGACTCTCCCAGATAGATCCATTATTGAAAGAACAGTTTAATTGAGCTTCAATGTGATAAGCGTTGTGAAACAACGGCAAAACGGGTTTTCATCATCTCCACTAGTCGTTGTACTACGCACGATTTCGACAAAGAACTCGGGATCAATATTCCATCAGCTTTATCGATTTCCCGACAGCACTCGTCATTGTGCTCAAACCTGCTCAACCAATGTTGCCATTCGCCTTCTGCGTATATATAGTAGTGTTTTAAAAGAAACGATGCACTACCGTGCGGAAAAGTTAACTCCCATCCCTGCGCATTCGGGGTTGGTGCAGCTGGTTTGGGGTTCTAGCACCTCGGCTCTCGGGCTGAGCACGTCCTCCCCTCCGCTTCGGCCTGTGAAAAGGTGCCCGGGGGAGACGTCTTCGGACGGATTCCCTTGCCTGAGGGGGAGGGCAGAGGTGCTTCGTGCTGTCTCTGCAACTTCCGCGCGGTGGTCACTGTTTTGTGAATACGCATCGCATTCTGCTGGGCAGAGAGAGCTCAGACAGGTCGCTTTTACACAATGCGAAATTTTTGATGTCAGCAGCTGCACCTGCCTATATTCAACTTTTTTTTGGCATTGGGGAAACGACCGGGGGGTCAAACTGCAAGGGGGAACTGAAAGGGGGAAAACGACCGGTTACGATAAACTGGAAGTGTACGATGTGTGGGATGCTTTGTGGGCGGAAAGGCGCGTGGAGGCGGTTTCTCAGGGAAAAGGCGCTGCACACACGTTGGTACACACTCTCACACAGTCTCACATGCACATTCATGTACATATGTACATACATATACGCGACCATACATACACCCAGACATGGACAATTTATTTTGCCTTTCAGACGATGGTTTATTTAGGGGGGGGGGGGTGTAATTATAAGGGGGGGGGGCTAAATGTAGGGTTTACGTGTAGGCACTGTTGAAAAATCGCACCGCATTCCGCTGGCGTGCGTATTTGGTGCGCGCGAATGATCTTTTTGAAGTGCTGGCTCTCCAGCTAACTTTTGCTAGCGCTCGCGGCTTTTCAAGTGGGCGCTCTAGGCGGCGGCGCGTTCAGGACGGTGGCTAGCTAGCTACCTAGCTAGCGTGCTGGCTTTGTTAGCCGGCGGCGGCGGGCCGATTAGCTTCGCTACGCAGCCCCGACCGAGCTTGGCGCTTTTCAGTGCTAGCCGTCGAGAGCTCGGTCCGGCCGAACGCAACAAGCGGTAATGATGATGACTGCGATGATGATCGACGGACGCGCACACGCTTCTCGACGCCTCCGCCATCCTTGGGGGGCAGAGCGACTGTTCAGTTCAGAGCGGCGGTAGGCGCGTTGCCTTGCTTCCTCCACGTTCAGCTACCTATGTATTTTCGTAGACCTGCTCAGTGAACAACATTTTTATGCTGCTGATGTCCGATTTTTATTTTTTTTTACGTCCGTCCGACTAATTTCCACCGCGTCCGCGGGCTCTTGTTCTGCGTCCGCTTGTCGTCTATCGCTCCGCTTTCGTGCCCCGCACGCGAATCGCTGTATGTTCTTCTCCCTTTTTTGCCCGTTCATGCCACTCCCTCCCTCTCTTCTCGCGGCGGCTACATTTGGCCTTAATGACAGCCTCCCCACGCCCCCCCCCCTCGCAGCCCCTATCTAAATGCTCGCAGCCTGCCGCCAGCGCCGAGGCGCATCTTTTTAGGCGCAATTGCCCGCCGTCTGACGATGGCTGCTTCTTGGACGAGCAAGAGACCGGGGGGGGGGGGAGAAGCCAAAAGTCGAGAGGTCCCTTCCCACCCATACTGCCCTGCCCTGCCCTCTCGTGCCACCACACCCATGAAACATTTAGAGGCGGCGCAGAAGAGAGTCGTTAAAGAGGGAGAGTTACGTCTCTGCCGATCCATAGAAGTTCGGGCTTCCAGTCTTTTTGTTGCGTCACCAGAGTCGCTCTTTTCAACAAAAAAAATTGGAGTCAATTTAATAAAATTGGTACACCATACACGCTTCTTACAAAAATTGAAAAGTCGAGGAAAAATTGGCCTGTGGCTTGATGAGAATTGAACTGGTGTCTCCGGTTCAGTGTGTGTTGACTGCTATGTATGTAGCTCAGGAGCTTTTCACTTCTCTTTAGTGGCAGAGCTTGCATTGTAGTACCAGTACATGGTGCGTGTGAGAACCGCATGCATTCATTCGTTCACATCATTAAATTTCTTTTCAAAAAGTTGCGATGCAAACTGTGTGCGGTGAGAAAGTGGCTGCCTTCTGTTGCTCGTCAGTGTTTAGTTCGCATTTTCCTGGCCTACTAATGGACGCGGGTCTTACGATTGATTATGATGATCAGCAGTGGCGCGATATCACAACAAAATTCCAATTTTCGTTCTACTATCTGTCCGTCCAACGGATTGCGGTCCGCCGCTCTTTTCTTCCAGGTTCATTTTTCTCGGATCTCGGTCTCACACGGACCCCGGCGGCGGGGGGTGCGTTTTTCTCGTCGGAACATCGGCAGCCGATCGCAAATTACTGCTGCACCCTGGCAAATCCATCTTATTCTTTTGTTCGGCCCTTGGGCCGCCGCCTTTTCTCTTTTGATGCGCTTTCCAGACGCGGCGCGTTGCTAAGTAGCCGCTGGCCGAGGGGGTTCCTGTAGACGCGTTTTCTGCGGCGTACGAACTCAGGAAGTGGGGTGGAATTTGTTGCGGCGTGCGTGCGTGCATGCGTGCGTGCTTACTTACTCAGCGTCCACTCAAGCTACGTTGTACACATTTGCCTCCTCCGCTCTGTCTCTGTGTGAGTGCGTGGTGTCGCCGCCGCTTGCGGCCGCCTTATGTATGTATATACACGTTGCTCTCTCGTCGACGCCTCTGAAAATCCGCCTAGATGGCGGCTAATCACATTTCTCGCGCGTGGCGGCTAGGGCGCCGCCACCTCCGCCGTCGCGGCCGCATCTCAGCCCGGCTCGTCACTAGCGATAGCGGAGCGACCCGCATTGCTCACTGAGGGAGAGAGAGAGCGCGCCGCGCTTTGTTCGTTCAGCTCGGCAGCGCACAACTGGCGCGAGCGAGGAGGACGAAGGGATGACGTCAGCGGCAGCACCCACCGCGACCGGGGGATGGCGCGGCCGACTGCTGCGAAGCGTCAGGGTGAGCGAGCGAACGCCCTCGGGCCTTTATTCGTTCCGCATTGTTTCGATGCGCTTTGCGTCGCCAGGCGACTAATGGTGGGTGACTCTGTGCACGCGGACACAGGGGGCCCCGGATTCTTTTGTCTGTTTTTTTTCCGCGATTTACAGCCGTCGTTTATGAGGAAGGAGAATGAGTACTACTGAGTAGGAGGCGCGAGCACCCACCCACGCACGCGCGCACAACTACTACTACCCGATTTATTTGCTTACCAAGTAACACATCTAACGATTTTGCGAACCGGATGCAGTAAGCAGCTGAGACCAGTCATTGACCCAGATCTCTGAGCCCTCTGTGAGCGCGTGTGAATGCTGACGTTGAGAGGATTCGTTTCGTGTGCAACATGTCATACTGTGCTTGAAGCCCAGCTACAAATACCGTAAAGGCTCAAATTGTGGGCCGCCTCCGTTAGTTTTCCCATGTACTGCGAGGCTGTAATAATAGTGGACCCCTCCACTAGTGCTCTGGGGGCAATGTAAGTATCTTTTGATTTGTGATTTGCATGAAAAAATCAAGCAGTAGGAACGCGTCTATACAGCTACATTTGTACTTAGAACTGTTAACCACCTGAGAAACGCAAAAATATTGACTGATTAAGTAAGTACTAAGTATATCGGCTAAGACTACTAAGACTAAGACTACTAAGTATATCGGCCATTTTACTGCAGCTGAAATTCTAAATAGCATTCCGGTCAATTTATTCTTCAAGCCGTTGTTGTACTTGTGTTGAAGGACCTATTCCGTCGTTTATATGGTATTTCACTGCGAAATTGTTGACGACGACATATAGATAGCAAGAGCAATTGAACCATTGAGGAAGGACATCAGTCAACAGGCCCTTTAGTGGAAACTTACCGGCCGGCCAGTCGGTCCACCCTTCTAGCGTGTTACAGCTAAACAGCTAGGCAGCGTCGCTTAGTGTAGCTGTTGTGCGGATTGCCCACAAGCCCGAGGGCTTGGGAACTCAGACTCAGTCAGAGCCTGCTAATTCCGATCCAATCTCGCAGACCTTCTCGTTGACTCTATTAGCTACATACCCATACCACCGTCAGCGCGGAACAGAATCAACTTTTGGTGTGGTGCGTGCAGTTGGCGTAATTTCGTTCGACTTCTCTCATCTGCGTTGTCCTCTGAGTATCGCACACCACGCTTTCCGCACACCGATTTTTTTGGGAAGCAGTTTTTTATGAGAGTATGACAGCGCTCTGCCTACTGTACACCCGTGCTGAGGAAGGAAACCCAAAACCATGGTGAATTGGTGAGTACAATGAGTCATACTCATCCAGTGCATTTTGTCTCTTTTGTCATTTAATTAGGTACGTCACAAGCACTTTGGATAATCTCAACGTGAGAGGGTTCCTCATTAATTCTCTTCCTCATTAAGACGGACGCCTCCCCTTGCGTTGTCTCCTTGTGCGGTACCATTATTCGCTGAGGCGGCGGCTGCGAAAGAAAAAAACGCGCAAGAGTGCGCCGAGACATTGCCGGGCTGCTGCTCTGCTGACGCGAGCGCGTTCCACCGACCGACTGGCGCATATGCAAATCGGATCTGCTCGCCGAGTCAGAGAGTGTCGACGCCGTGCCGCCCTCGTTTCGGGGTGTCGTCGACGCCGACGACGACGACCGGTTGTATAGCTGCCGCTAGAAGAGCAGCCACCGCCTGTGCACAACCCGCGAGGGGGGCGGGGAGGAGGGGTGGTGAGAAGAGTGCGCTCTTTTCAAGCGCGCGCTCGCCCGCCCGCCCACAGTGGCGGCCTATGGGGCGCAATCAATCGGCCGGCCGAGGGCCCCGCCTAGTGGTTTGGCGGTCGTCGGCCGGGCTCCAACGGCCCATATTAGCGTCAGTCGCGCGCGCCGCTAAACGATTGACGTCGCCCCCCGACGACGTCGACTCTCGTCGTCGTCCATGTTTCGCGCGTGTGAAAAACCGCACGCGCGCGCGCGCGCTCGCCCGGTCGCGGTCGCGCGACCGCTTTTGTACCACTACCGTTGCAGACACGTCGACGCGCGACCGGCGCTGCGGGACGGTCGCCCGAGCTCGCGCAGTCGCTGCTGTCGGCCAGGTCCGCCATGGCCGAGTTCGGAGCGTTCGATCAGCCCATGCAGAAGCTGGGGTGAGTCCCGGTTCACTGTCTCACTCATTTGTGAGATAAGAGGTTGAGGTCAAAGTGTGGTGTGCTGACCTGTATGGAGCCGGTTTGGCACTACTTTACTCTACAGTACGTACAGTTTTTCCCTGCAACCGCGCCTTTCGGCCAATCTCGAACCGCATATGGCACCCCTTCTCCTACCCTCTTTAGCATTCTTTCCCTTTCCCTCTTCACAGGAAGAGAAAAAAACATTCGGTCCCTCGGTCCCGGGCTTTGGCCGGCCCACGCCAATTACCCAAATCCGAGTCGTCGTCGTCGTCGTCGTCGCCGTCCTTCCTTAATTCGCGCACGTACATACACTGCGCGTTCGTGGACGACGCGGACCGACGCGCGGACGCACGGACGCACTCGGACGCGCAGGACGCCGACGCGAGGCGGGGCGGACTCGCCCGAGCCGACGACTGCTGCGGCTGCCAAGCGAAAGTCGGCCTGGGACGCAGCCGAGGAGGAGTATCAGGAGGCGACGCGCAAAGGTTCGCAATCGCCCATTCCCTCGCGCCCCAGGCCTTTTTTTCGCCTATGGCTTCTTGACGTACATACGTTCTTGACACAGACGCACACGGACGAACACGCACGCACGCACGCACGCACGCACGCACGCACGCACGCACGCACGCACGCACGCACGCACGCACGCACGCACGCACGCACGCACGCACGCACGCACGCACGCACGCACGCACGCACGCACGCACGCACGCACGCACGCACGCACGCACGCACACGCGCGCGCGCACACGCGCGCGCACACACACACACACACACACAGTTATATGTAACTTATGGTTTCACGAACCATTTGTTTTGCATTTATTATTCTCTTGTCAATCAGCTGATGATTCTCAAACAGTTTTTTTTTCTAGCGGCGCTGTATATTGCGAGCAAACTGTGCACTCTGTCAGTGTGACAGTTGAGCTTGGACAAATGCGGCCGGTTATAGATAGAGCACGGTTACTTCGTGTGCTCGCTGAATGTTTCTTTTGCGATCTTTTTAGCTTCCCATTGTTTTGTTTTTGAAATTTTAAAGCGAGAATTCCAAGACTAAAATCAATAAAGTAAAAGGTCAAAGTCAAAACGTCGGATTTGTTTTTGGATCGATCAGTCGCAGGTTCATGGCTCTTCTTATTCTTATGCGATGCATCATCATGCACGTATAACGTTTTATGCTTCTTATCTACCTGGTGTATGTGACTGTCTTCATTATAGCAGAAACGAAGTTCGTTCATTGCTAAGTTTTGTTTCGCATTCATTAGTTTCTTCAGCTCTCTCCTATGGCGCGGTCCTTTTCTCAGACGTTTGCGAAATGCTTTTCCGTCCATGCGCAGACGACGCAGCAATGCACACAGCTCCGGGGTGGGGCTAAAATAGTTCTCCTCAGTCCCTTCCTGCACGTGTACATGTGTATATGTACATATCATGCGCATTGCGTACACATGTGCGAGTTTGCTGCCCATTCGCACTGGCGGGCCAATCTCTCCGCTGAATGCGGAAAAAGTCCCACGCTCGCTGCGCTGCTGCTGCTGCTGACCGGCCTTCATAGAGCCAATTTCAGTTTGGAAAGTCCTCCCGGCTCATTAGCAGCGCCAGGGCAGCCGCGCTAGTGGCAAGCAACGCCAGACACCCCCCCCCACTAGCGGATCCAGGGGTGGGGGAAAGGGGGAATTCCCCCTCCCGAAATCGGAAATCTAGGGGGGAAAAGGGGGAAAAGGGGTAGGCGGTGGGAGAAGAAACACGCCTTGTGGGCCTAGTTTTTAGCAAAAAATTGCTTGTAGGTGGTCGAAAACCACAAAATTTTTGCCTGCGGCGCCGTTTATATTCGTTAATCGTCGAATATGGACCGACTAGCGCGCTCGCGCGCGCCTTCGGCGCGCGCTCACGCGCTAGGTCGCTCGCCGCTTCGCGGCTCGCGACGCTCGCGGGCTCGGCGCTTCGCGGCTCGCCCCTAGTGAAAAGCGCAAGTCGCGTGCCAGTACATATGCCACAGTGTGTGTCAGTGAGAAGCATCTCTGTGTGGGTGCTGGGTGTGAGCTTGTGTGCAGTGGTGTTCACACAGAAGGCGTTGGGCAGTAAGTCGCTGACCATCTTCATCATGGTCTTCTAGTGGCTCTGGACCATGCCATGTGTGTGTGTGCGTGCCTCAGAGTCCCGCTCGACTGTTTTCTAACAATTTGGCGCTGGCGCACTCTGACCAGTACATGGTCTTCAACGGACTTGGTGTTGAAGTCGATCACGACCTTGGACTTCGCCAAATCGGATCGGTCCGGCACTAAGTCCGTACACACCCCCAAACTACTGCCCAAATGGCCCAACATCCAACAAGTTCAACAGGGTCCCCCCTTCTGCAAAATTCCTCCCCCCTCCGAAATTTTTTTCTGGATCCGCCAGTGCCCCCCCCCCCCCCCTCTATCTAGGCCCGTTGCGGCTCGCTCGGTGGTCGGCACGTGTCCATTTAAATTCCGCTTTCAGTGTGCGCTAGGACATATTTTTGGCGAATTGGTGTATGGGCCATAATCTTGCGTCATCCGTTGTGGGGGGGGGGGAGGCTTTCATTGATGTCGTCGCGAGGACGAGGGTCTTGCGGTTTTAATGGGCAACTTGATCGGGCTCGCTCTTTTCTGGCAATGCAGACTAAAGATTTTGGCTTTTCTGCACGTCACGCGCTCGTCTTTCGTCTGACCTCGGTGCAACCACACGAGTAGGGCGCTCAATCGTTCGTTTGGCTCTCCGTCCGTCCGTCCGTCCGTCCGTCCGTCCGTCCCGTGTCTCGTCAGGTCTTGCAGTCATCAGTGAGCACTTTCGTTCCGTTGTCCATGTACACATTCTGTATCAACTTTCCAGCCATCAGGGTGGTTTTTCTCTAATGGCTCTCACGCTTACATCCTTACACGACTGTTGACGCTGCGAACGCAACGAGTAATGTCTCGTTACACGCACCGTGGGGAACGGTTTGACCCTGCAGCTTGCTGGATGCTTACGCTCCCGCCCCTATGCACATGTACCGTAAATCCTCCAATAGTGCCCCCGGGGCATACTGCCCCCGGGGCACTATTTTTTCAACCTCTTCTTACCCGGGGGCACTATTGGAGGGGGGCTTCTATTATTTCAACCTAAAAATTTTGAATGGTAATGCTAGTTTCGCTGTCAAAATTGCCGATTTTTCGGTGATTTTGATTACTTTTGCCACATTTAATGGTTGATTTACCGTTAATAGTTGCTGAAACGTATTATTATTGGTTAGTAGTAGTGTGTATACACGATATAAATGTACCTAGCCCATAAAGGGCACATGGCACAACATACCCCTTACCCCCGGGGGCACTATTGGAGGGGGGGGGGCTCTATTATTTCAACCTTGCCATACCCGGGGGCACTATTGGAGGGGGGGGGGGTTGTATTGGAGGATTTACGGTAATGAGTGCATTCACAGACTCAAGGGCCTCGCAATTGAGCACTCATCTAATTAGTCTTACGCCCAGGTACATATATTGCTGCTGATGCGAGCTCCCCACGTGTGCGCAAGCGTCTGGGGGGTCGCCTCGTCTAGACCGCTTCATGTATTCTGCATGATAATAGCTTTGCAGTCTACGTAAGGTACCTAGGTCAGTTACACGTGTGTATTGCACACATTCTTGGCTCACTGGCTGATCTAGGATTTGCTGACAGAGGGGGGAGAAGGTCAACTTTTTTCACCGCACAAACTACACTACAATGGAATAGACTAAAATGTCGGGATTTTTTAGCTCCCTTACGAGTCAAACGTGAGTTGAAGAGAACCACAGCGCCGCAGGCAAAAATTTTGCGCTTTTGAGTGCCTTAATCCAAGGAAAACGTAAAATTTTCCTTTGTGCTCGTCCTTCTTTCCTTCTTCTCCCCCTGATCTCTCCCCCTCCTTCCCCCCTAAATCTGAGCTGTCAGGAGGGGGAGACCCCCTCTCCCCCCCCCGTCTGGATCCGCTAGTGTCTTGGCTATGTATTTATGTACCATAATAGGTCACTTGCGACAAATTTGTGCACGTGCGGTTTGCACAATTGATAAGCAATTCAGTCACATTTAGCGTTGCGACGCCAGCGTCACCACGTTATGCAGCTGTGTGTTCGCATTGCATAGCCGACATATACACACAGTATTTCCTTTCGTGAATCGTTCTCGACTTGTACATCGTGTGTACACTGTATGCGCTGCACAGCTCAAAGGCGCCTTTGTACAGCGGTCGAGGACAAGGTCGTGGAGGCGCTGGAGAGGATGGACGACGACTTGCTGCTCTCTCCCCTCTCCCAACTGCAGCAGCCGCAGCAGTCGGCGCTGTCGTCGACGAGCGCCACCAATCGGCCCTCCCTCACCGAGTCCAAGCCGTCCACGTCCTACACGAGGGAGGAACCGACACTGCTGGACGAAGCGGAATTCACTGGTGCGTGCGTGCGTGCGTGCCTGCGTGCCTGCGTGCGTGCGTACGGACGTGCATGCGTGCGTGCGTGTGTGCGTGCGTGCCTGCGTGCGTGCGTGCGTGCGTCACTGTTAATAGAGCCAAACAGCTCATTAGTTCCTGGTTCATCTACAGACAGGTACTGTCTGGCCCATCAACTATATGAAATCCATTTTCAACAGCAGTGCTCACTAGTGTCATTAGTGTAGATGCGTAGCCTCTATTTAGAGTGCTCATTTGCCGTGAGCAAATTGCTCACGAATTATCTACACGCAACGAGTAGGATGTCCAATTACTATGGTTTTCCTACATACAATGTATGTACCTACCTCTTATTTCGGCTAACAATAACAGAAGCCACTAATTAGTCGGAAGCAAAATCTTGAGCTTTCAACTACGCGTTTATTCTCTTCATTTTCCTCTGTGTCGGCAGCTTCGGCTTAGCTTAGGTAATTCGCGAGTCGAGTGTGTGTAGCACGCCTGCGGCTTATGCATCTCATAGTACGATCGATCGATCGATCGCCAATAGCAAAGGAAATGAGTTTTTGCTCGTGGTGTTCATTTGAAAATAACGCTCAGGGCCCACGTGTAGAGACCAGCACTCTGCCCTCTCCTGTGTGGAAGTTCACCTGCGCAGTTGCAGTTGCGGATTGGCACCACTTTCGACTGGACGTCTCAGCATGAGGCCGTTTTAGAGGCGCAGCAGCGGAGCGCGAGCGCCAGTCGGACGGGCAGTCGACGCTCGAACAACAAGTGCTCGTCGACGCGCTACGAGCCCGTGCTGCAGACGCCCAAGCAGCCTCTGACGCCGCAGACCTCGATGCTGCAGCGACTCCTCAGCTCGCCCAAATACGACTCCAAGGCCCAGGAGAGCCTCTACAGACAGTACTTCGTCAACTTCAGCAAGGGCAGCCTCCAGTCGGCGCTGCTCTGCCTCGCCCTCCTCGCTGCCCTGCTCGCCGGTCTCGCCTACGCCTCTCAGGGTAGCTGGCATGCACGTACCTTGGGGGGGGATGCAAATTCCCGACCGCTCCTCCTCCTGGGTGAAAATTCATCATTTTACCTCGCCCACTTATCGGTGACCACCCCATCCTCAAAGGGCCACCCCCCTCCCCTACCTCCCAACACGTACGCACGATCGCACGCACGCACACACGAGCGCACGGTCGGACTGCAAAGATCACGCTGCCTATCATCCACCTCATCTTCAGTTCCAGGCTCTCTCTGGTCCCTGGTCTCCCTGGTGCCCGCTGCAGTCATCTGTCTCTCGCTCTTCACGCTCATTAGCGTTCGCCCAGCACGACTGCGCCTCCTGGCCGCCTGCACGTGGTGCAGCGTGGCGCTGGCGCTGCTCCTACAGCTGGGCAGCCACCTTGCGTTGGCGCCCTCGCACCAGGCCAGTTTCGGCGTCTGGTCCACCGGCCTCCTCGTCTTCCTCGTCCACACCATGGTGCCTCTGGGACTCGCCAAAACCACAATCGTCTCCATAGGACTCTGCCTGGTGCATCTCGGGCTCAAGTGCTTCTCCGGACACTTGCGCGCCAGCCGAGGCCTGCTGCAGTGGATCCAGTACAGCTGGGCTATGGTTGGTGGAGTGTGCCAAATTCTGGAGCAGTGCGCATTATTGCGCCACACTGTCGACGCAACTTTGAGATGCTCGCCGACGTCTTCTACCTGTTGGCGGCCAATGGCATAGGCTTATTCGTGTATTTTCCCACCGAGCTCATCCAACGCAAGGCGTTCCACGACACACGAGCTTGCATCGAGGCCAGACTTCGGATACAAAGAGAAAACCAGAAGCAGGTCTGCCCGATTGAGCCCGTACTTGTTTTATTTCGTTCTATTTATTATTTTGTTCTGGTCGAGTACCGGCTTCTCATTGCTCTATCTCGGTCGAAACCCAATCTACAACCGTAGGGCGCCATGGTGTATACTTGTACATGACGTGGTGTATAAAAGTCATGCACAAGTGTCAAAAACGTCACAAGCCACGCTGAATTGGTTTCAAGAATTATCCCCAAGTACGATTAAGACTGTCTGAGACCGTGATACACACACTAGTGTCTCAATAACAATTTCATGAGTACGCTACCCAAGTTGTGTATTGCATCTTAATTGAATGTTCTTGTTTGTGCATTGTTGTGAAGTGCTGTTGTTTCCGAGAATACTAGTGCTCATATGTATCTCGTTGAGGAGTCGCTGCTGCTCTCGGTGCTGCCGCGTCACATCGCGCTCGAGATGAAGGCCGACATTGCGGGTCAGCCCAAGGAGACCATGTTCCACAAGATCTACATTCAGAAGCACAACTGCATCAGGTGAGAGAGAGGCTTTGATTTTGAATTGTTCAATCTCAACGTCGACTTTCCAGCATTCTCTTCGCCGACATCTGCGGCTTCACTCAGCTGGCGGGTCAGTGCACGGCGCACGAGCTGGTGAGTCTGCTGAACGAGCTCTTCGCCCGCTTCGACCTGCTGGCCGCCCGGAACCACTGCATGCGCATCAAGATCCTCGGCGACTGCTACTACTGCGTCAGCGGCCTCCCAGAGCCCAGGCCCGACCACGCGCAGTGCGCCGTCGAGATGGGCCTCGACATGATCGACGCCATCGCGTGAGCGAGCCACCGCCGCCGCACGTTGAATGCAGCCTACCGTAGGTACACTCCTAGAATTGGCGAGCACTGCCCGCAGTATGCTAACCACAACGCTGTACAGCAGTTACAGTCAACGGCAAACAGAGGCTCTCGAATTCGATTGCGTACCACATTGCATGCATGCATTGCTATTAACACGTTTTATATCGGGAGCTTGAGGTTATCGCCCTCCTCCAGTACCGTATCTTTTCTACGGTTGGAAGAGATACGGCTGTGATCCATCTCCAATCTGCCTCCAGCGTGTTGCCTATACGTCTCACCTTTGCAATTGCGCAAGTGTTTCCGCAGTGTATGGTAATGTATGTACGTCCGTCCGTCTGTCTGTCTATCCATATGCACACGTTCGTCAGTGCGTGCGTGCGTGCGTGTCCGAATGCAGTTGCTTTTCAGCCTGGTGCGGGACGTGACGCAGGTGAACGTGAACATGCGCGTGGGCGTGCACACGGGCAAGGCGCACTGCGGCGTACTGGGCCTGCAAAAGTGGCAGTTCGACGTCTGGTCGGATGACGTCACACTCGCCAGCAAGATGGAGGCCGGAGGACTGCCCGGGTGAGCGCAGCAATTGATCCCTAGGCCCGCCCACGCAGCGCGTTGGCTGGAGGCAATATGGCCTGACTGAGTACACAAGGGCACCCGCACTAGAAGCAATATATGGCCAGCAGGGTAAACGGAACAGAGATTTGTCCGGGACGGACAATTATTGACCATACGAGAGTATAGGTACACAAGAGAACCAGTAATAAGGAAAGCATGAAGTTGTGCACCTGGGGACTGTGCACATGCATTGTTGGTTGGCTACTGTTGAATTAAAGGAATCAACTGCTTGGACGAGCAAGTTGCTCTCAAATACAATGTTTTCTCGTAAAGTGAAAACAGCGCACTTTTGAACATCTTTTGTACTGTAGATAGCCATGCAACAGAAGCCCTGTGCGCCCCTGAGAGCACAACTACCTGTACGTACTCTGCATGGCCATTTCCAAATGAACGAACCTCGACTCTTTTCGTTCAGCAAGGTGCACATTACTCGTGCGACACTGGACTACCTTGGTCAGGATTATCAGGTGGAAGCTGGCAACGGTGCGGAGAGGAACGCGTTCTTGGCCTCGCACAAGGTCGAGAGCTTCTTCATCGTGCCCAGCGAGACAAGAGTGGTTGGTTAAGGGCTTCTGCAGATTTAAACGCTACTGCAATGCAAGTGGAAAGCAGGCATTATTACGGTGTATTGTGGCACCGCGCGGAATGTGTAGTTTTGGTGGTCAGCCACCAAACTGGCAAAACGCAACACGCATATCTGAAGAAGGCCATATACACCTGTTGCACGTACAAAATGATTCACAAGCATCTGCATGGTGTTATATTGGTGTTCAGAGTGTCCCTCATGGCTCATCAGCGGGTGAACAGAACGGCGAAGTCTCAAAGGTCTACACGCTGCGTGGAGTGCCGCGCCGTCTCAAAAATTCCAGTTTTAGGTAGTTGTTTAAATTATTACTACGATATGGTCAAGAAAGTTTAGAGAAATTTTAGGCGCAGAATGCCCCACCAAGCGGAGTCGAGTCCCGACCCGCCCATGGATGTGGATGAAGAGGTGCGTGCGTGCGTGCGTGCGTGCGTGCGTGCGTGCGTGCGTGCGTGCGTCTGAGTGCACGTGGACTCTTTATCAGGTCGATCAATACCTCCGACAAGGCATCGCCGCGCTCAGCATCGATCGTCTCAAAGCCGAGTACTGTCATCCTCTTCTTCTCACGTTCAAAAAGTCGGTTATCGAGAGAAAGGTACCGTGTTTAGTTATGCAAATTTAGACTCAGATGAATTAAATGGAATTTCAGTTTACGAGTCAAAAAGACCGTTCCTTCGGCGCGCACCTACTCTGCCTACTTATGGTCTCGCTGTGTTGTCTCCTGACGCTAGCCTTCAACAATCTTTTGTAATTTTAATAAAAAATTTCGCACTACTTATTTATAATTTTAAAGGATTCAAAGTGTAGAACGAAGCCAACGGTGGCGCTGGGCTCGTGCGCCGTCGCCTTGCTGGTTCTGTGCCTTGCGCTCTTCCGAACCGTTGGGATGCGAACGGTGCGTTTCTAAACGCTCCAATTGGTCTAATCGCTCAAATATAGAAAAAACAATGGAATATAGATAAGTGATACAAATGTTGTTGTTTGGACTTTCAACATACTCAATTCAAACATTGAAAATAGTTTCAGACTCGGCGGAGTCGTTCAAAGAAGCCGCCATTGGCCGCCTGTCTTCGAAATCGGAAATTCAGAATTGTCTTTCTGTGTGGAGCGATGGCGGTCACAACTGCACCGTTTCTAGTCAATTTGGTGGGTTTTCTGCAGCGTTCTAGTGTTGTAAATTAAAAAATGCATGAAATGTAAACTGAAAATGACAACTGAAACTGAAAATCCCAAAAAAGTTGTGCAACGCAACAGAGTAACCTAATACTAATGTTAAAACAAGAATGCTGTGCTGTTCTGACGCACAATATTTGCTCATCCACCTACAGTAGATCAGGTAATACGGTGAAACCATTTCAGTTGTATCCGGTGAAAGCTGCTCCAATTCTCAGTGCCGCCGAGAGGGAGATTTGTGCGGGTGCGACGCGGCACAACGAGTCCGCAACAACGACCGCCATTGACGCCGCCCCTTTCAAACGCCTCCCACTGTTTGGACCTTACGAGGTGATTGCAACAACTTCTCTGTATGTGGCTGCAGCTGTGCATGCATGTGCACACAACACGCCACGACACGAGACAACCCACATCAATTGGCGCAGATACACGTATCTGTGCTGTTTGGTATAGTAGTCCTTTAGTTCCCACCCGCCTCGATGAGTTGCTCCCATTAGCGAATGCCCCAAATGACCTTTGCATGTGGTAACTCGCGATACTATTGAAGGGTATACGGTAGCGGAGTTGCTTTGCAGTACGCCGTGTACGCCCTCTGCCTGCTCGCTCTCTGTCCGTCGGTGCTGCTGGCGGTGCTGGCGATCGAGAAGCTCCTGATCGTGTCCGCGATCCTCCTGATCAGCGTGATCCTGATCTGGATCAGCCGATTTGGTCTCGTGCTTCAGCGACGCCTGGTCGACGCCTCCATCGTGCCAGGATACCTCGCAGCCGTCGACGTCGACTGCGAGTGAGCAACCTTTGCCATTTGTTGTTGTGTTTTCCACTGGAGCAGTAAAGACAAACAGGAACGGTTCTCGAAACTGGCAAGCGGGTGGCATCGTAAAACGTTGATTGTTATATAGCCCAATCGCCTACCAGTAGATCCGTGCGGCTTTTCTAAGTCAGTCGGAACTAGAGCTGCACACTGACATCGGCGAATCCACCGATATCGGGTTAATTATTTTAAAGTTTGGTAATCGGTAAATTACTAAACCGAACCCGAACGGACACAGTATTTGGTACGTATTATGACACTCGGTCTCTTCGACGGTGTATGCGTATTTAGCTTCTGGCCAGGGGGCCTGCAGCTGACGCTCTCCGCGGCTCTGCTGGGCTCCTTCGCGTGCCTCGTCGCGCAGAGTCGGCACAGTGAACTCTGCACGCGGCTCGACTTCCTCTGGAAGCTGCAGGTGTTTTCTCTCTTCGCTTAGCACGTTTATTTGCAAGCATTATTGATTTTTAATTGGATGCAGGCGACCGAGGAACGATTGGACACGGAGAAACTACAGATGCACAACCGCGCGTTGCTCCAGAACATTCTGCCGGCGCATCTGGTCGACTTCTTTCTGCAGAAGGAGCGCAACAACGAGGTGATTTCAGACTTTGCACTTCAGATTAGAAACTGAAACGAAAGCCGCACAGCGGAAACTGAACCTGAAGTTGCGGTCACTCACTGTTCACTGTTGTCACGGGAGCGCAGTTTAAAGTACTCTGAAGAGCTACACTTGAGACTGGGAAGGAGTGCTCCAGTCGTGCCAAACTACACACAATAAATTAGAATTATGAGGCGCAGTGAAGGTCTCGTATGGTCTCGTTTCGTGAATTGTGTAAAATGTGAAAAAAATCTCCGATCGTCTTCTTTACAACGTAACTCTTCAGGACCTCTACAACGAGCAGCGGCCCAACGCGTGCGTGATGTTCGCGACCATCTCCAACTTCAACGAGTTCTACATGGAGTTGGACGGCAACAACGAGGGCGTCGAGTGCCTCCGACTGCTCAACGAGATCATCGCCGACTTTGATCAGTTCTTGATCAAGCCGGAATTTAGGTGGATGCGTTTGAGAAAAGGGCGCACGCACGCACGCACCGGCGCGCACGCACGCACGCACGCACGCACGCACGCACGCACGCACGCACGCACGCACGCACGCACGCACGCACGCACGCACGCACGCACGCACGCACGCACGCACGCACCATCGGCACGCACGCACACACGCGCGCACGTACGCACGCACCAGCACGGACGCACCGGCACGCACGCACCAGCACGGACGCACCGGCACGCACGCACCAGCACAGACGCATCGGCAGGCACGCACTCACTCACTTGGCAGTGGTCTTGCTTACATAGGTGCGTGGAGAAGATCAAGACGATCTCGTGTACGTACATGGCGGCGAGCGGTCTGACGGGCGGCGCGACGGACGAGCGGTCGGGGCAGCACGTCGCCGCGTTGGCCGACTTTGCGTTGGCGCTCATGGAGCAGCTGAGGGAGATCAACGAGCACTCCTTCAACAACTTCCAGCTTCGAGTCGGTGCGTTCCCGCCAGCGCTGCTGCGGCAGCGTTTGTTGCAGCAGTTTCTATGCGAACGCTTTTTTGCAGGTCTGAACGTGGGACCCGTGGTGGCCGGAGTGATAGGCGCCAAGAAGCCCCACTACGACATCTGGGGCAATACGGTGAACGTCGCCAGCCGCATGGAGTCGTCAGGCGTGCCCGGCAGAATACAGGTGTCCCTTTGTACTTACTCTTCGTCTTAGCCTTCACGAAGGTATACACATTGCCCTTCGAGGTACACATTTTAGTGTACAGTGCAATGCTGTATGGTGTGGGCTGACCCGATAAGTGTACGATACATGTACCACGTGACCCAATGATTGCGCTCTAAAGCACAGATGACGCTTCAAAAAGCTGACCAGTCATTTCTCAGCGGCACCGCTTGTCTGTCGGTGTCGGCGTTTGTTCAGCAACACGCAGTCACACTCAACTCGCACGTACATACACTGTACTATACCGTGAGGCCATGGTTGTGCAAGAGAAGGATTTTCCACAGGTGACTGCCGAGACGCACGCGATCCTTGCCAGCTTCGAGGCGTTCGAGATGGAGAGACGCGGCATGGTCGACGTCAAGGGCAAGGGCCAGATGGAGACGTACTGGCTCAACGGACGCAGCTGCTAGTCCTCCACGCCACCTCCCCTGCCCGCCGGAGCACCGCACATCCTCCAATTGCCTCCCACGCCACATCATTCTCTGCTCTTTTAAGCCAGGCCAGGACTCAAAACAATTTCGTCGCAGTCATTATCGCAGCGGTTGCTATTGCTACCCGGGGGTGGGGACGTTTTGGAGCATATGCGGTGCCACTTTTAGCGCAGTGATACAGTGCACATTTTCTGTACGCGATGCACCAACGGCGCATGTGCGTATATGCTACATTGCGTTGTACAATACAACACAGTGCCGTGTGGTGACTGCCCGCCGCACACCTGCTATACGTGTATCTTGTCCGTACGTACAACAGCGTATTTTCTCTGCGTTGCATCGGTCTGAAGAGAGGTGTGATACATAGATGCGGAGATATGTATGTATATGTCGGTTTCGTATTCTCACAAACAAAAGACTGCGTTGTTGTGCGTCATCGGAGAAAGAACAGCGCATACCTATGTACATTCACCTACATACCGTAGGAACACTAGAACCGTGAGAGGAATTGCATGACTGAAGCGCCGCACCCTGTACATGTAGCGGCAAGGTTTTGTGGAAATCTTTCGCTTGACTGAGGAACTACGGTACAGGTACATGCACATTAGTATGTCTAAGAACTGGTTGCTTTGCAACTGTCTGCTGCTTGCTGCGTAGTGCGTCTAGAAAGGGGCGTGCTGGGGACGGTGCTTCAGCGTTTCACAAAATTGAAGACGCATGGACGCTGCTGTTTTTGTGCTTCGCACCGCTTTCTTACAACGTTTCGCCGAAAGTACAGACGCTCGCCTTTTGAGCCCTGCTTGATTTACTATCCTTGTGGTTCTTCAAACATCCTTAAGAACAATAACAACGGTGGCCAGACGTGATAGACGCTGTGCTATGTATATATCGCACGGCACAACTCGTGACGTCTCAAAAGGGCAGTAGTGCACTGCCCCGTTGATAAGGCGCGGTCTGGTCTGCCAGAAACGCCGCTTCGGCAAACCGGTTAAAAACGCTTTGGAGAATCCAGGCCCCTTTTTAAGACGCTCCAATCCTAGAGCCCAGCAATGTTTTGCTCCTGTCTCTATACTGTGTGTGAAGAACACTCTTCACACACTTCAGAAGGTCAGTTTGTCAGCGAAAGCGTACTACGCGGCAATGCTGTACGTGTGCCTCTTGTGGGTGGCGCTGCAGCTGGGCGCTGCGCTGGCTTTGCCAACTGCGGAGAGAGCGGGTGACGATGGCGACTGCCCGGAAGAATGGACTGCCGTCCACGGGCGCTGCTACAAGCTGGTCCACGCGGAGCTGGAGCACAATCACTTCAACTGGAACCTCTCACTGAGCACCTGCAGAGCGCAACCGCCTCCAGGCCAGGGCCGGTACAAGGCTGGACTCGCGGCGATCCACAGCGAGGCAGAGAATCGAGCGATTTATGGTGAGTGAGTTGACATGGTGTACCGCGTATCCTTGGGTAGTGGTCAATGAGTGGTGCGGCGAGGTTGAATGCATAGTATTCGCTGACTTTCGGTACGCACATCCATGGTGCTTGCGGTCTGAGCACGGCCCTAGGCAAATTTCGTGTCTTTCGTTCAGAGTTCCTGCTGGACGAGCGGGTAGGGGAGGCGGCGATCGGTTTGCAGATTAAAACGACACCAATGAATGAGCAGATGGTCGGCTGGTTCGGCGGCTACAGGGGCGTCAACGGCTCACTGCAAGCGATGGACTTCATCAACATCGACACACCTAGTCAGTCATACCTTATGCGCACGAGCTCTGGGGGTGGTTTGACCCACACCTCCCCCGCCCGATTGTTTATGGACCCAGCAACGAGTATTGTGCCACAAGACAGGAAGGTGTCCTAGAGATGGTTAGGTAAGATGGGCTATTGACAATCTCGTAGCGTTGCCTTTACTTCAACACCAACACCCACCCAGTTACAGGTACACACAATACATGTACCAATGTACACGCCCTGAACCCCGCCACACGCGCAGGCCACTTCAGACTACTCTCCGAGCGCAGAGGAAGCAGCCTGCGGGTTGGCGGTGCGGGACGACCGCACCGGCACGCTCAGCTGGCACCTACGGCACTGTTCGGAGCACCTTGAGAAAGCGCTGTGTCAGAGACCAAAAATAAATAAAAAGTAATGCGTCTTCAGTGATTTGAGATCTGTGTCGTCGTCGTCGCCTCAAAACGTGTTTTGAGTAGCGTGGCGCAGGGTCTCTCTTTGCCAAGCCATAATTTCAACGTTTTGGAATTTTTTTCGCGCCAGCAGTATGAAGATTCCACTGCTCTCACAGTGGCTGGAAGACGGGAGCACGACAATGGGCAGTAGTGGAGAACCGATACAACCAGCTGACAAACGTTGCGTTGCTTTGGAACTGTCTCACATTCCAAACAAACTTTTTCGTGCAAGACTGAACCGATCAATATAGGTCAGTTACAAGCAATACCTAAGGTACCAAATAGAGAAAATGCGTGCTGTGTTCGTGCTAATACGCATCTCGCGATATTTAACTTGCTCTGCTTCTGCAGCTGCACGTACACACCTGTAGCTACGTGAAGAATGCGCGAGTTTGAATGTTACACTAGAATTCAAACAGAAGAAGATGCTGCGCGGAAGTCCATCCATGCAGCCCTTTTGCCGTGTTTTGTTCGGAGTAAACGGTGGCATCTCTCATACTACAACAGCTGCCATGCCATCACCGCAACAGCAAGTGGGCAAGTGCTTGACCGAAACTGCCAGGTTTCGATGTAACGCAATCAATGCAAAACACTGAATTCTGGTGTTTATGGCGACCTCTCATAACCAGTTGTCCATGAACTGTAAACCGCCGACAGGTAAATATCGGTCCAAACAGCTGTGATGTCCTGGCATGGCGCAGTGCTCCCAGAGACCGGTTTTTAAACGGTTCCAGCCGACTCCTGTAATCGGGGAAATCCAGGGCCAAGGGTACATGTACAGTGCTACGATGAAAATAATGTCGTTTGCACGGTGGGCAACGCTTGTCGGTATGGTACACTGTTGCACTATAGGTAGTAGAAAATTCATGGTGGTCTAATTTGCAGTGTGCCCCCACCAAATCCTACAATTAGGTATACCCCCCTTAGGCATTTCAGTTTATCCCCTCACCCTTCTCATTTTCTCCACTCCCTAAGGAAACCAATTTTGTCTCGTTGCCATGGTAGGTTCTAAATATATATGTATGTACCACACAGGGTGCATGTTTGTGCACACACAGTAGCACTACACTATACATGTACCCACCGATGCCGTGTGACATGTAGTGCTCGATATGCTCGAATATGTCGTCGCCCATGTTGTTTCGGACGTTGAACGCCGGACAGTGACTTGTGCCCACCCACCGACCGTCCAGGTGGATCTAAACGGTCGTCTAGCAGTTTGTGTGTGTGTGGGGGGGGCACATTTTCTGATTGAATCAACGAACGTCCCCCCCCCCTCCAATGAACGCACACAGAGGAAGCAGATTGAAAAAAAAGTACCCAGGGCCATTACTAGGAGATGAACGGTACGTACCTTGGTAATATTCCTGGCGGCGTCGCCGGGGAACATGGTCCGCCATTCGCCCACGTACTGCATGCCGTACATTTGAATGCGCCAGTGGCGACTGCGCAGCGCAAAGTAGCCGCAATCGGGCTGGCCGCCCTTGTAAATGCACCAAGCGGTCTGGTTCCTCTCGTCCTCCTTGCGAAGGCTGTAGCCCCTGGCGCGGAACTTGGGCGCCAGCGAGCGCATGAAGGTGAAATTCGCGTAGGGAAACTGCACGTCCGCGTCTCGCTCCCAAGGGAGAATGCCGTAGCGCTGAAGAGGAGGCAACGTTGAGTGAACACGCTGCGCGCGCATTCAGTTGACTTTGCGGTGTCGGTGTGTCATCAGCACGCCTGTACACTTCACAAAGAAAGTAAACGCATGCACAATGCGGATGTGATACCTAGGTATACAGTGAGCCAGTGAGACAGATTAGAAAGGTCCTGATGTAACAATGCATACCTTGACCGCTCCGATGGTGGTGCCAGAGACAGTCTCCATGGGGACGCCCGCGCCCTCAAAGACCTCGAACATGTACTTGACGAGGGTGGAGAGCTCTTCGATGCAGCACAGCGGCGCCACCATGCCGCCGCGCAGTCTGCAGCTGCGGTCCATCTCGGCGCAGTCGTACTGCAGCACGTGGGCGTTGGGTAAGATGATCTTGTGGATGTCGTGCTTCTTGGCGATCGGCAACCACTCCGGCTTGCCCAGAGCGTGCAGCTCGTTCTCTCGCGTGTAAAACATCACGTCGGAACAGACGAGCGATTGGAACCTGCGACGAGATGGTGTAGGTGTTACTGTCCTTTTCATCGAGTGGCGCCGCCGTCCGATTACTTTATTAGGGTGGATGTTGTGATGCTGTGCGCAGGTGAGCACATTGTGGGGAGCTCTGCGTTTTGGCACTGGGCCTACGGGCTCTACGTTGAACACTCGGCCTCCATTGTGGGTGTGGGACTGCCCACTCTCCCCCCCCCCCCTTGTTCTTAGGAGGCCGTCTTATCACCAAACGAACTCACCCTAGTACAGCTAGTACTCATTCAGAGAATGTATTTGAGAGACTACGATAGCCGTGAAATGTCGGACACGCATACCGGTACATACCTACATACCTAGGTGTACATGTATGTTTACGTACCTATCGTGATGCCTGAGCTTCAAGAACAGATCGGCAAAGACCATCTCTCCATCGAGCTGATTGTCAAACGAGAAGTTGCCAGAGAAGAAATCGGTCTTCGCCATCATTGGGCCCGAAATATAGTCGGCATACATGCAGGAGTTGAACGACAGGTCGTAGCCGTCCACCAGGCGCAGCGTGTAGTTCTTTAGGGAGAACTGTAAGCCCCCTCGGAACCAGCGGCCGTCTGAGAACCGGTGGCTGCCGCCTGGAACGACGCTACTGGTGCACAGTGAATGAATGCTCTCTGTGATTGGGATGCGTCCGTCCGTCCGTCAGTCCGTCCGTCCGTCCGTCCGTCCGTCCGTCCGTCCGTCCGTCCGTCCGTCCGTCCGTCCGTCCGTCCGTCCGTCCGTCCGTCCGTCCGTCCGTCCGTCCGTCCGTCCGTCCGTCAGTCAGTCAGTCAGTCCGTCCGTCCGTCCGTCCGTCCGTCCGTCCGTCCGTCCGTCCGTCCGTCCGTCCGTCCGTCCGTCCGTCCGTCCGTCCGTCCGTCCGTCCGTCCGTCCGTCCGTCCGTCCGTCCGTCCGTCCGTCCGTCCGTCCGTCCGTCCGTCCGTCCGTCCGTCCGTCCGTCGCTCCGTCCGTCCGTCCGTCCGTCCGTCCGTCCGTCCGTCCGTCCGTCCGTCGGTTGTCAGTTCGCTGTCGATTGCACAGGATCCACTCACCAACCAAATCGGCGTCCAGCTGACCGGCCACTTTCACCAGTCTATAGAGCCTGGAGATGTTCGTGTAGTGGATCATGTCCTTGCCGATCAGGACATACTTGGTGGCTACGTTGGCCAGCAACGTGTTCCAATGCTGGCCTTCGTGGGCGGTTGTGTTAAGAGAGATCCTTTCCATGGTCACGTTGGGAGAGTGGTTCTCTGGCAGAGGCTTAAACCGGTTAGCTATGTACGTCGCTGACATGGAAACATCCGCCTGTGGACGACGCTCACCTGATTCGTTCCCACCAACATTCGCATGCCTTTGTAGAGCTTTCCAATTCCACTGGCGATGTCTAGGATTTGCTTCTCCAGCAGTCCAGTGCCGTCTCTCAAGAGCACCAGTGTGACCATGCTCGCCATGCTTTGGTGCTTGCAGTCCGGGTCCTCCTTGAAGTATCTGCTCAGGGAGAACTGATAGCTGTGCTGCTGAGGTGGAGTGACCTCTGGACAGGTCTCGGGTGTGCCGGAGTCGTCAGTGGGAGACGCGTTGCCGACCCGCTCGAGACCGGGCATCTGCAGATCCTCCAGTGCCAGAGAGTCGTAATTATAGTGCTTCTGGAGCAGCTCATCCAGCACGCCATAAGCGGCGTTCAGTTCCACCAGAGTCTTGCCGCTCCGGGCGTGACGATGGGCGCTGGCCAAGTGGCGCCCCAACTCGACGAGGCCGTTCAGATCTGCTGTCGGCGGACATCTTCTCGCTTCGGTTCCGGTTCGGCTGCTGCAGCTTTTTGACGTTGGATTGATCGCTTTGCGTTGAAACCTGCGGCAGTGATCTGTATGCATGTATATATGCAATGTACGCCATTACGCATGCTATGCTATGCAGAACGCATTCTCATGCAAAGAGTGCGGAATTATAAAATACCGGCAGAAGTGTTGCACGGGTTGTCCCAGATTCTCCCACTGAAAGAGTAGCACCAGGAAAGTGAATACAATCGCCGCTATCATTAATGATTTTCCACGACTCTGCCATAGCCAAAGTGGAAGCGAGGCTGCGTCGCCGCTGCGATTGTCCTCGGTCATCTTCTGATAGGAGGTCATCAGCAGCGCATTACAATTAACGCATTAACGCGCCTAAAGCAATGGCCCAATCTAAAATGGAAGCTACACAACCGTTGGTCTGGCAAAAAAATGAGTTCACAAAGTGGGTTCTTGAGCTGCACTTTGTGTTCTCTCGCGCACGCTGCTGCTGAAATCCGAAACACATTCGGAATGCATACGACACATTCAGCACACAAGTGTATGTATGAAGTCAGCATGCTTACTCGGGAGCGCGCACGCAAGGCAGTCCAATACACTGCTTCACTACACTACGCGCACCAGTGAGTGCACTGCTAGTCGCTCACATGCAGGTGCAACAGCTTCTCAGAATGTGCGTGGTCGCAGGTGTACATGCACACGCTAGCTGGAGGGAACCCAAGTGTACACAATGCACCTACGGGCAACTGTGTACATTTCGCAGCTAAAATGAAAATAGGTGTACGTCCAAGAGCTGGGGCAGCCCGCCTGGAGAGCTCGCAATCCAAACAGTGCTAACAATGCAACATGCGTTTAGGCATCTTTGTACAGGTGAGCCGCAGGATACAAATCCTACTGAGCGCACGATTGAAGAAACGTCGCTGTTAGAGGATCGGTGCTGAGCACTGGCGCTGTCAGACGTCAAAGGCGCAAACAGTGACGAGTCAGACGATCGAATTTGGGTGTTGATTGTGCTCGGGCCGCTTCTACGATTGCAGAGGTTTCACGCACGGGGACCACATTCAAGAGACGCTTAGTCAACTCGGTCCCAGTGTACAGGAATTCGGGCATTCGAAAATTCAGGAGGCATTCCGAAACTTAGGCGTAACGCCACGCGCAATAACCAATGTACACGCGCAGCGCTTTTATCTCCATTTCGAGAGCAACCGCGCGCGTTGAGGCGACGACACCTAGTTCAACGGGACAAGTGCCGCATCGCAACTGAATAATGCAGCACCGAACAACAACAAACTCTGGTCGCTTTTGTGCTATTGTAGGCGCCAACAGATTTTCAAAGGATGATTTTAGCAATCAGCCTTGAACGGATTCGGTGAAGCCCAGCAATGGCGGAATGGAAATTCCTGCATGCACCGCCACTAGCACGCCCAACCGTTCGCGTACACACGCCCAACCCACAGAGGCGGCAAATGGACTATTGAGCGTTGCGGCGGCTTGGAGTGAGCATGCCAAGGGCCGCCAGGCCTACAGATAAGGCTCCCACCGCAGTACACACAGCTCAAGACGGGGCCTATTGTAGCTAAGTGTAGGTACAACGTAAAGTCAGACATTAGCAAAAAGCGTAAAAAAAAGGCGTGCCATAGGAGTTTTTGCAACTTTTGAGCATCAAGCGAGCAAAGAGCGTTTGCACTTTGCAGCACTTCAGTAGCCATCATGCTGGTGACTGAACGGTTTCAATCGCTTCAGAGGATGCTCGTATTGTGCTGCTGTCACACTGCCAGGGCCATCATCGACTTGCGCGCCAACTGATCAAATAACAGTGACAATAGTAGAGTCTAACCCTAATTGTGGCATTCTAACAGCACGGTACGTATTCGAACAGTATGGTATGGAGGCGTCAGCGTCTGGACTTGAAGTTTGTAGCTGGCTATTTTTTTATCAGGGTGTACGCGTCAGCGTACAACCCTAATATGTGACGACTTCTGAATGCGGGTTTTTGAAATTTCGATCGCCTATAACTTTTGATTGCCTGAACGGATTTCGGCGCGTTATGGCTCAAATAAACCGCCTTCTTCTGGGGCATCGAACGCGCCATAACGCGTTTCCTTGTTTTACTGAATGGGGTCAGTAGTTTCAAAAATGTTTCGCAAACGCGTCTTTTTTTTTTTTTCATGTTCTCTGCCACTTTTTTGGAG